>BEHA01050348.1:165447-259133 GCA_002897215.1 Eschscholzia californica subsp. californica | reverse complement strand
CTAATATTTCTAAACATAGAAACCCTAAATAATAAAATAGGAAACTTATAATAATATAACTTCTAGGCCGGTGGGCCTATAGTTGGGCTAGCCGTGAAGCCCATAGGAGGATGGCCGCCATCATACTCCCCCTCCATGGAACAACTTGCCCCCAAGTTGGTGTCTTCATAAATTGGTTCGTCCGGAAAAAATGGATAAATATCGGAAACATTAAAAGTGTTGGAAATATTGAAATCCGATGGAAGATCAATCACGAACGCATTATCATTGATTTTGTGGAGAATCTTGAAAGGACCAAACTTCTTTTGGCCTAACTTCTTGAAAGTACCCACGGGAGTACGTTGCTTTGAAATATAAATCATTACCAAATCACCTTCTTTGAAGTCTTTATGAACACGATGACGGTCGGCGGACGCCTTGTAGGACGAATTGGCCAAAGAAATATTATGACGAACCTCATCATGTAAAGCTAAGATATGAGAAGCGAAAGTGTCGGCAAGAGGGTCGAACTCGGCAATAGAAGGGAGAGGGACGAGGTCGACCACATGGTTCGGCCGAGAGGTGTATACTATCTCAAAAGGTGTCTTTCGCGTAGTACGGTTAACGGTGCTATTATAAACGAACTCCGCATGAGGAATAGCGGTTTCCCAATTGATACCTTTATCTTTGATAATACAACGAAGTAGGTTACCAAGAGAACGGTTGACAACTTCCGTTTGTCCGTCACTTTGAGGGTGACAAGTACTACTGAAATTAAGCTTAGTATTGAGTCTCTTCCATAAAAAGCGCCAAAAGTGGCTTTGAAATTTCACATCTCGATCAGAGACTATACATTTAGGTAACCCGTGAAGACGAACAATCTCCCAAAAGAATAAATTCGCAATATTGGAAGCATTGTCAGTTTTCCTGCATGGAATAAAGTGAGCCATCTTGCTAAAACGGTCAACGACTACCATAATTGAATCTCGTCCTTTCTGAGAACGGGGAAGACCAAGAATAAAATCCATCGATAAATCTTCCCAAATAGTTCCCGGAGTGGGTAACGGTAAGTAAAGGCCTGAATTTTGTGTTTTGCCTTTACTTGATTGACAAACATAACAACGTTCGACAATTCGGGAGACATCTCTTTTGAGCTTAGGCCAATAAAATCTTTCTGAAACTAACATGAATGTTTTGTCACGTCCTACGTGGCCCTCGTTGTGTAATTCTCGAATAATATGTTCTCGAAGAGAAGAGATAGGAATACATAACTGATTACCACGAAATAAAAACCCGGAAGAGATAAAGAACTCACCTGAAGATCGATTTTGACTGCATGAATCCCAAATTGGACCAAAATCGGGGTCATCTTTATATTGGTCGGGTAATAATTCAAACCCCGGAACGTGAACGGTCATGGTAGTTAACAGACTAGCTCTCCGACTAAGGGCGTCGGCTACTGTGTTAGAAGACCCGGATTTATGCTTGATAACGAAGTTAAAACGTTGAATAAACGAAATCCATCTCATATGCATAGGGTCCGCGGTTCTTTGATCGTTAAGTGTTTGTAACGCTTTATGGTCCGTATATAGGACAAACTCTACCCCGAGGAGAAAACGTTGCCAATGACGTAGTGCTCGGTATAGGGCATAAAATTCGGATTCATAGACCGTCCACTTTCGTCTTGCGTCCCCTAATTTTTCACTCATAAATTCAATAGGTCTTTTATGTTGAGACAGTACTGCTCCAATACCTAAACCTGAAGCGTCACATTCCACTTCAAAAAGTTTGGAGAAATCTGGAAATGCCAAGACTGGAGTTGAACATAATCTTTGTTTAATTTTAGAGAAACTCTCATCCTGTTCAGGTCCCCATAAAAATTTACCCTTCTTTAAGCAATCGGTAAGTGGTGCCATAACCGTACTGAAATCCCGAATAAAACGTCTGTAAAAAGAGGCCAAACCATTGAAGCTCCGAACTTCTGACGGTGAGGATGGAACATGCCACTCAGAAATAGCTCGGACTTTAGCGGGATCAACTTTCATACCGCTCTTACTGATAATGAAACCTAAAAAATAAACTTCATCCAAGAAGAAAAAACTTTTGGGAATATTCATGAAAAGTGAGTTTTGTCTCATAACCTCAAAAACTGCTCTAATATGGTCCAAGTGATCGTTTCTTGATTTGCTAAAGATGAGGATATCATCGAAGTAAACGACCACAAATTTGTTCAAAAAAGGTTTAAGAATTTGATTCATGAAACGCATAAAAGTACTAGGAGCATTAGAGAGGCCAAAAGGCATTACTAACCATTCATAAAGTCCTTCCTTTGTTTTGAAAGCGGTCTTCCATTCATCTCCTTCTCTAATCCTTATTTGGTGATAACCTGATTTTAGATCGATTTTGGAAAAAATTGTAGCCCCAGTGAGGTGATCAAGCATGTCTTCTAAATGAGGGATTGGGAAACCATATTTGATGGTAATTTTGTTGATAGCTCTACTGTCAACACACATACGCCATGTACCGTCTTTCTTTGGAACCAAAAGTGTCAGGACTGCACATGGACTAAGGCTTTCCCGAATAAAGCCTTTAGATAATAAATCTTCTACCTGTTCCTGGAGTAATTTATGTTCCTGAGGGCTCATCTTGTGGTGGGGTAAATTTGGTAAATTAGCTCCCGGTATAAGGTCGATTTGGTGTTGAATGTCCCTTAATGGTGGAAGAGAATGTGGTGTGATGGATGGTATAAGATCATGGAATTCTTCAAGAAGGGGTTTAACGGATGGGTGTGGTGGTCGGTTGGGTGTGGTGGTCGTATCTTTGGTTGCTAGCAAAAAGCCGCGAAGTGGAGCTATCTGGGTAGGTGTAGGCTTCGGTTGTGGTGTGACGGTGGTGGGTTTCGGTTGTTGTTGTAGGTGTGGATCGGTGATGGGTGAAGTTTCGGTGTGGGGATCGGTGATGGTGATCGATCGGTGATCGGTGATGGTGATCGGTTGTGGTGTAGGTGGAGTTCGGTGATGGTGATCGGTGAGGTTTCGGTGTGGTATAGTGGGTGGAAGTGGTGTTTCGGTGGTGGTCGTTTGCGGTTGTTGTTGTTGGTGATGATCGGTGATAGTTTTGGTGGCTTGCCGTGGTGGTTCCGTGTTGGAAGTTTGAACCGAGAGATCGGTCTTCTCCGTTAACGGTAGTAGTTTAAGGGTACGGTTTGACCAAGAAAACTTGAATATATTTGCCCGACAATAATATGTGGCGTCGACGTCAAAAATCCATGGTCTTCCGAAAATAAGATGACAATTATCCATATCGACGACGGCACAACAAATTGAATCACGATAATAAGAGCCAATGGAGAACGGGAATGTGCATTGGGTTCTTACCGATAATTCTTTTTGATTAGAAATCCAACCAACTTTGTAAGGATTTGGGTGTTCAGTTGTAGGTAGTTGAAGTGCATTAACGAGTCGTTGGGAAATCATGTTTTCTTCACTACCATTATCGATGATGAAATCACATACCTTTTTATTGATTGTAAGTCTTGATTTGAACACCTTATTCCTCTCTGGATGATTTGTTGGAAAAAAAAATTTCAGGATTTTGAAGGCTCATGATACCAGCTGATGTAGATTGTTGCGGAAGCGAAATAACATTAGAATCCATTACTAGAATTTAGAAGAGAAAGAAGATTTAACTAATGATAAACTAAAATAACTGTAAAGAAAGAAGATGCAATCAAGGGGTTTGTTTATAACTCAATTCAATATCTTACAAGATAAACTGAACTTCTCTTATATAGAGATTATGCTTTCCTAATTAGACTCAAAGTGGGAAACAAGATAACTACTAATATTACTTTCCTTGATTGCTAATATTTCTAAACATAGAAACCCTAAATAATAAAATAGGAAACTTATAATAATATAACTTCTAGGCCGGTGGGCCTATAGTTGGGCTAACCGTGAAGCCCATAGGAGGATGGCCGCCATCACATGAATTAATCAAGCCCATTTTGAGGGGAGGTTAATCCAAAAAACAGAAATTTGAGATGTAACAGTAATTTCAATACGTTGCCACTTGCCAAATGTTAACAAATATAATGTCCTTAAAGAATGTTTTAACTGATTTGATCATAGTATTTCATACTGAGTGAGATTAGAATTGAACTAGAAGAAGATTGTAAAAGATGATGAGTTGGGTAATTATGATATGAAGAGTGAGTAGTTGTTCAAGGTTCTTCTAATTTGGGTATTGGAATTAGATGATGATGATGAATAAGAGAGTAGTGGAAAGAAGATTATTGTTGATTTCTTGAGGATAAGGTTGATGGGATATTGAATTGAAGAAAATGTAGCACAAGACATTGTTTCTCTCTCTCACACTTTTTCTTTTTTTTTTTTTTTTTTTTAGAGTTAACAAAAAGATGTAACTATTAAAATTAAGTGATGTGGTTTGTAAAAAATGGGTCTAAATTTGAATTTACAAAAAATAGAAGGACAAAAAGAAAGTAACTTTATTACTAATTTACATGAGTTATTTCTAATACCGTTTAGGTTTATCTAAACACCATTCACTCACAGGACGATTTACTTGTTTGTAGTAAATAAGGAATTTAATTCTTATTTTTCGAATCATTTTTGTGTAGAGACTAGTGCACTAAAAAGATATGTGTGTGTAGTGATTGTAGTATGAAAACATGTGCAGAAGGTAAATACCTAAATAGGTATAGTTGCAGCTCCAAATGAAAAGGAAAGAATTTCAACAAAAACAAAAAAAAAATGAAAAGGAACGGAAAGAAGCAACAAAGGCTAATAAATTCATGTTCTTTGTTAGGTTATTGAAAGATGAAATTTTACAAACTCTCATGCTTTTACCTATCATTGGGTAGACATTCCATTTTACTTGTACTTGATAATCAAGTCTATAAAAGCACATGAAGATCTTGCAAACGAAAAAAAAGGTGCCAATACGCGGACAACCGTTTTTCTTATATGGACAACTATCTTATGTGGATAACGCAAAAAAATTAAATTTTTATATAGACATCAGTTTCTAAGGGGACAACTCTCTATTATTTTCACTCAAGTCCTCTTAGAATCAGATGTATTATTTGATGACCTCTCTCTTTCTCCATAAACCCTAGGTTAGTTTAGTCTTCATCTCTTCTATTACTTGTTTTTCATCATCACCCAAATTTCTAGAGAGAGAAACTCCTTGGAGAAGCATTGGTGTGAAGGAGTTGAAGGAGATGTCCTTCGACCAAGGTGACAATGCGAACAATTTGTCGGATAGGACAATTGATGTGGAAGATCATCAAGTCCGATTGATTTAGGGATCGTAGAGTTGTAGCTAGAGACCAACTACGATCGTCGAATTACGAAGTAATTCGCGGCTAACTTCGATCGGATCCTACAACGGGTTACACATAAGAGTGACAAATTGATCTAGGATATGACTAGTGGGAGTGAGATATAATCATGGGAGTGTCCCATAAACATATCTCATAGGCCTAAAAAGGAATTAGGCAAAGATAGTACAAAAAGGCCAAAAGCAGGGTTTTTGGGCCTAGGCCGATTCGGGCACTTTTAGGGCTCGGATTGGGCTGATTTTTGGAGGGACGTTTCCTTATGTTATGAACATTAAATCTGCCAATTTTGGCTGGGTTTGGACGTCATCTCCTTAGGGAATTGAGAAAATACCAATAGTTGCTATTTTCGACTATTTCCCTAAATCTTATTCTAAAGGGTGTTTTGGGAAACCTAAAAGGAGGTGGATTCTTATTAGGGTTCTATAAAAACACTCTTAGGGCAGAGAATAAGGTGTGGAATTTCTCTCTAAGCTTTCTTACTCTACCACATCAAGTAGAGAGGAGAAAGTGAGCTAATTCCCATTAACTATCTATCTAGTCAAGCAAGAAGAAGGTCTTCTTATTATCCAACCACCATTGGTGTGCTAGCTATACAACAAGGTGGGAGATCAAATTGATTGCTCGTGTCCCAAGTAGAGGAGCTACACTTGAAGCTCTTGGTCTTCTTCAATCAATTCAACTAGTTTGAGGGAAAAGCGATTAAGGTAATCCACTATCTCCATTAGATTAATTACTAGTTTTGCATGTGATCCTGGGAATACTAGTGTAGACATTAGATGTCATATTTCCGCTATAAACACTAGTAGAAGGGTATAAAACCCTACATGGTGATTATGGCATCAAACAAAGGCAATGGAGTTGTTGTAGAATCTCCCCAAAGACAAAGGTTAGAACCCTAAAACTCTAAAACCAACCATTAAGAAGAAGATGGTACTGATGGCAGAGAAAATTAGAGAAGATGTGGAAGACGAAGATGGATCTGTTGGTTCCGACTTTGAAAACGATGGTGAAGAGGAAGATGAATCTGGTAATTCGGGTTGTGCAAAAATATGGCATAACAGAACATCACTTGCGACGAAAATTTGGCATAATCAGAAAACTTGCCAGATTTTCGTCGCAACTTAGCTTCTGTTATGCAATATTTTCGTCGATTTTCTCCGAAAATACGGCATAACAGAAGCTAAGTTGCTACGAAAATCTGGAAAATTGTCTGATTTTGCAAGATTTTCGTCGCAAGTTATGTTCTGTTTTACCTCATCAATGTCATTAATGTCTATTATAGAACGCCCGAAAAAACTTCTTCAGGTGCAGATTGAGGGATTTTGTCTTCTTCATCCATCTAGGGTTTGATAAAAAAAAATGGTAGAAACTGCAGTTTACTTTTAGTAGAAGTGAAGAAAGAATAATAAGACTAAGAAGAGATTTTGTCTTATTCATCCATCTAGGGTTTGATAAAAAAAATGGTAGAAACTATGTAGAAGTGAAGAAAGAAGAATAAGACTAAGAAGAAGGAAGAAGATGAAGAAGAAGACAGTTTAGGTTTTCAATCTTTAACTATTATTTTTGTTAGTAGTCCACAAGTTATTAATTATTAGTATTTAAGACTTTATGGAGTTGTCCCCTTATTAAATCAAAGTCAATTAAGTCAAGCATAGTTGACTCGTATCGGGCCCGAAAATAGTTGTCCATATAAGAAAAATGGTTGTCCGCGTATTGACCACCGAAAAAAAAAATGAGTCATGAAGTCTGGAAGGGTGCTTCTATAGACGCCCTATCCTTCGGCTTTTAGGCCGCCTCTTTCTTAGCACTCCCACTGGACTAACTTGGACTAGGTGCAGTACGAGTTCTGAATTCGAACTATCCATATTCACAGACCAAGAGTTAAAAAAAAGGAGTGCCTATAGATACCTTTGATCTGAAAATTTGCAACACAATGAACCATACAATAGCCCTAAGTTACTCAAATATTATAATGTTTGTTCTTGTATAACTCTTTCTGAATTCTTTGTGTCATTCTTCAATGATAAATTAGCATGTACTAATGACTATTTACTCGACCCAAATTTAAACTATTCTCCTAATTTTATTATAAAAACTTTGATACATGCAATGGGTATCATTAACATGAACAAAATGGCAACAAAGCCCTACCTACTAAACTAGCACATCAAAAAAATAATGATCAAAATGGGCCGCCTGGAGGAATAATATTTGGTGGCGTTGATGGTGGTGGCACATCATCCGCTGGTAGAGACGGAACCAAATCTGGTGCCGTTAACGGAATATCATATCAGGAGCCGGTGGTGATGGAATCGGTGTCCCAGGAAGATCTGGCTCTGGAACATCTGGTCTAGGGATATCTGGGCTTGGAAAGTCAGGCCCAGGTATAGGATAAACTTGTGGGCCTGGTGTATGAATTTCTGGAACCTCGGTGGGGAAAGAACCTGGTACTTCTCGGGTAGGCGGCCATGGGCTGAACTCCGGCGGCGATGGGGTGAACATCGGCGGCGATGGGGTATACATCGGCGGCGATGGGGTGTACATCGGCGGCGATGGGGTGTACATCGGCGGCGATGATGGGGTGTATATCGGCGGCGATAAAGGGTTGAACTCCCGTGGCGATGGGGTGTACATCGGCGGCGATGGGGTGTACAGCGGCGGCGATGGGGTGAACTCCGGCGGCGATGATGGTGTGAACTCCGGCGGCGAAGATGGCGAGGTGAGCGGCGATTCCGACAGAGCTGGGTAGCGGTGTGAATGATGATGATGATGATATCGGTAATGATATAAAGAGTGATAGTTGTAAAAGTTTCTTATGACTTGGGTACTGAAATTTGATGCATAAGAGAATTGTGGGATGATTCTCGTTGATTTCCTCAATATAAGCTTGATGGAGTATGGAAAAGACGGCATTGCTTCTCTCTCTCTCTCTCTCTCCAACCTAAAATAATTAACGAGTTCTAAACAAATAAAATTATAAAATCTAAACCCTAAAATACTTTCTAAAATATAATTATTATCTATTGTACAGAATATTAAAGTAGTGTAATTTTTAAGAGTTACCAAATATCTTATTCAAAAAAAATAAAATAATATCTTCGAAAATCTTTCTTAACAAACTTCGTTCTTAATTTTAATTTTATTATAAAAACTTTGATACACGCCATGGTTGTCATTAACTAGTACAAAATCACACCAAAACCCTACTTACTAAGCTAGCACATTAAACAACAAATGGACCGCTAGGAGATATAATATCCGGTGGCGTCGATGGTGGTGGCACGATTCCAGGTGGCCTTGGTGGCACATCATCCGGTGGTTGAGGCGGAATTATATCTGGTGGCGGCAATGGAATATCAGGCCCCGGTGGTGATGGAATCGGTAGCCCAGGAAAATCAGGGCCCGGAACATCCGGCCCAGGAATCTCTGGGACTGGAAAGTCCGGCCCAGGTATAGGATCAATTTCTGGGGGCACATGTCTAACTGGAATTTCGGTCGGAAAAGAACCTGGTTCTTCTTGGATTGGTGGCGGTGGGGTGAACTCCGGCGGTGTTCCTGGCAGTGGGTCAGACGGATATTCATGTGAAGATGAAAAATGGGTATTTGATGGTGAGATCATGTGAGCCTTAGATTTGCTGATTTGATCATAATACTCCATTCTGAGAGAGATAGGAATTGAATTAGAGGTAGATTGTAAAAGATGATGAGATGAGTAATGATGATATGAAGAGTGATAGTTCTTCAAGTTTCTTCTAATTTGGGTATTGGAATTAGATGATGAATAAGAGAATAGTGGGAAGAAGATTATTGCTGATTTCTTGAGGATAAGGTTGATGGGATATTGAATTGAAGAAATTGTAGCACAAGACATTGTTTCTCACTCTTACCTTTTCTTTTTTGTTTTCACAGTTATTGTGAAGAAGAAGAAGACTAAAAACAGAGATATTAGACAGAGAGAGAGAGAGAGAGAATTTGGAAATGACGTGTGGAAATGTTACGTGGAAACCATGCAGTATAGGACTCTGAGTCGGATTAAAAGCCCAAGCCCAAACAAAAAAACCCACTTTGAACCCAAATAATGGGGGCTTAGAGAATTTCCCCTTAACCAATCTTTGTTGGGTTGAGGGTGCTTATAAATACCCAACATCCTTGACTTCAAATTGAAGTTGCTTGAGGGTGTTGATAGCAAGAAAAAAAAAAAAGTGACAGAAATCATCGTCAAAAGTGACAAGAAAGTGTCACCAAAATTAACAAAACAGTGTCACCAGAATTTAGAATAAAGTGTTGCCAGAGTATGGACACAATTGGCAATAAAGTGTCTGACAAGAAAGTATCGTCAAATTGACAAGAAAGTGTAGCCGAAAGGGCAAGAAAGTGTAGCCGAAAGTAGCCTTACATGGTAAGAAACTTTGTCCTAACCAATCTTGTATAGCTGTTGCGGATGGCCTTTAGATCATAAACTCCGAGCATCTCGTTCTTTAACATCATGACCAAAAAAACGTTAATTCAGTCATTCCTAACGGTACAGTGGATTAAATTTGGCATCCAAAATTGGACTGAAAAGTGTTGCCTAAAGTGGCCCAATAAGTGTACTAAAAAATGGTCCAAAAAGTAGTGACCAAGAAAACTGTTGCTAAAAGTGATCCAAAAAGCATATAAAAGTTGCAAGAGAAAGCATTAACCCAACAAGTGACCCAAAATTGTCTATCACAAGGACTCAAATAATTTGTTGAAAGTGCCTTGAATACGGGATGATGTCTAATTAAGTTTGCGACTTCCGGAATTTTTGCCCGACTCCTTTACTTGTGTCTGCCCTAATCTTAAAAGAGGGTGTTATCATGTAAAGGGAGAGGGTTAAGAGGCGACATAGCGTTAGGGTTTTGATTAGCCCTCGGAAAATCTTTGTAACTTTGTTTTTCTTTCATAATGATATTCATCGCGGCGTTGTTCGCTGTGAGGTAGATCTCACCAACCGAACTTCGTAAATCTCATGTGTTAATCATTAGTCATTACACAATACATTTCAAGAAATAGAAACTCAAGACTTCATAAACAATATAATATTAACAAAATGAGTTTTATGAAAGCATAAACATGGTTTCTCAAACAACCTAAAGAAGTAAATTTTTTATTGTTTGCCAAACATCTACATGTATTTACATTTAAATGATACCACCCGATTATCTCTATTGATCAACATACTTGATAATAACTTTCTCTATCCTATACTTGTAAAGGATTCTCGCTTCTATAAAAGGATATTCTAATAAGATAATACGATTTCGAACTTGGCTCAAAAAATTTGAAATGATGGAACTGTTGAGGGATAAGTTAAAGAACCTGAGAAGATAAGAGTTGCCGAAGTTGAAGGAGATGTTCTTCGTTTGAAATGTGAAGAGATAGACGAAGATTTGTTAAGAGAGATTCTTGCTCCCAACTTAGAGGTCCGGAAGCATAGAAAGCTTGAACGGTCGATCTATACGCATGTAACTCCAGTTTATGAACATCATCTTCTGCTTCAGCACCGGGGTAAAAATCTTTCTTATCAGAGAGAGATAGACGGCAAGATGAACCAGCATCGTCAAAAGAATCTTCGTCTATGTTCTTGAATGATATTTGTAAATTTTGAGCACTATCATCCTGCAAGATATTACTTCCACAACTACCGAACGAGCATCCTTCATTCTCTTCAGTTATACTGACAGACAGGGAAAACGGGCGAAATGATTGATCGCTAGTTTTTTCTGCTTCGACCTTGATATCGGAAAATCCAAGTTTAGGTTTCTTATCCACAATTGCTTTTGTTGAAGAAACAGCATTTACCTGTTTCAATAATGATAGAGTTTTCTTAGGAAGTCGATCACTTTTACCGATTTCTATTTTTCTTTTCCTGCTACCTGTCTCCATAAATCCATTGCCGAGTGCTGAACTTTTCAAACCATAGTCGAGATTTCCTTTGGAGGTTTCCATCTGGTGGGATGTCTTGAACTGTTTTTGGTCCTCTTTAGGTCTTAGACATATTTCTTTTCTTACATCATGTTGTTTGTACCTCTTTCTTAAGGGGCGAGACAATTTTGAGCGATTGACTACGATACTGTTATCGTTTTGTCTATCTCCTGCATCCTGTAAGTAAATTAACAAAGACTTATAAGTTTATCATGAGGACATTGATATTTATTTCCATCAAAAGTCTTTAGTCAAATTTATATGACCATGCCGATACTCCATCGAAGAAACAGATAATAAACTAAAAACCTCAAATTGTAAGAGATCGAATAAGTACAAAACGTAATTTCCATTAGGCAAAAGAATTACTTGTCATAAGAGTGGACTATATGTCTCGAAACTACTTATTGATTCCTGCAAACCATCTCTAGACAATAGTGGAAAGAAAGTTACCCCAAAGTTTCAAGGTATCCTACAAAAGATTATGAGTTAAAATAGATGGACATTTTAAATGAGATACTCGTGGAGAAATGGCAAGCGAAATATATGTAGAGAGACTTAAGAGCCACTTTTAGTCGTGCATGTAATTATACTTTATAGTTCAAATAGGAAAGGTAAATGAAGTGGATTCTTAACTTAGCCGAGGAGTATGGAAAATGTATGACAGCGAAATATAATGAACTTTAGTAGCTATTATAGTACACTAGAGCCTCCGCTTTATAGTATCCGTCATATCGGGCAAAAACTATCTTTTTAAGATCATAAGATTTTTACTTTAAGTAAAATATCGTAGGTGTGTTTGTGTATGGTCTATTGTTGTTTTGCCCTTTTCGGCCTTATCATGTCTATCACCATATACTCATATATACCCATATAGATGTTATAAGATCGACTAAGTATCGCGAACATATAGTTCTAAGCCTACCAAAGCCGGATGTTAGATAACAAACCCAAATCATGTTTAAAATCAGAAACCCATAAGCAAAGAAATTTCAGGTTAGACATTATCGTTTCAACCCGGATGAAAACAAGAAATAGATGAAGAGTTCACCATTATAGCTAAAGCGGAAAGTTATAAATTAGCAATACGAATAAACAGATTAGTAACGGGTCATTGTATATACCTCAAGAATGGAAACCCACTCGTTGTTTTGCCAAACTTGTAAAACCCTTAAATTTGATTCATGAAATTCCTTTAACTGGATTGATCCAAAACATCTTACTAAAAACCGATTATTCTTCATCACTTTCTCAATCTTCCCAACTTTCCAACTAAAATTATCAAACACCTCAGCTAAATCGCCTCTTACCCATCCTTCTTCTCTTTTCAGAGGTGGTGGTTTAGGCCTCATATACTCCGAACAGACATTTTCAACAACCGACTCTCCTTCGGAATTCAGTAACGAATCATACCTAATGGTGTATCGGGATCCATCGGAGTAAATTATTTTGCCCGAAAACCAAGAACCGAACTTTTCCTTTGTTCTACAAAACTCAACTCTATTCCCTTGTTTGAAACTCATGGTTCAATTCCCTTAAGTTTAATTATGATTTCTGTAATACAAATCAACAAGAAAGATATACATAAGCAATGTTGCACGAAAAAACCTATCGAAGATATGCGGATCGTGAACTATCGACAAATTTCAACTTTTCAACAAGGAATTCTTAATAAGGATTATGAAATTATCAATACAGATATAGCTAAAATAGCTCATATACCAAATCGAAGTTCCAATGTTACTCATCATTCCAATAATCAAAGAACAACCCAAACCCTAAATCAAAAGCAAACTAACAAAAGAAATAAGTATTTAAGCAAAACAGATGAAACTCTGAAAAAATAAAGGGCAAACCCAAAAACTAGTCACCAACCAGGAAACTACAATTAAAAAGATTTCATCAACTAATTGAATCCAAAAACTATCATATATTCCTAACTACTAGTACTAAATGCCGATTAACCCAAGTTGATCAAAAAACTAGTACTTTTAACAAAACAAACACCTACCCATGATCGAAAAATGCAATCAAAATTGAAACAAAAGATACCCATATAGGATATGGGGCATTTAGAACAGAATTGAATTATTAGTTTGAACTGAAAATATAAAGGATAAGAATAGAAATTGGACTGACCTCCTGGGGGGGTTGGGTTGGATCTATAGTAGAGTGACGGGTTAAAAACGGATTCAACGTTGGGGTTTGGTTGTATTCATAACCACATCTTTGATTCTCAACAAAAATGGTGCCACAATTGTGTTGCTGTTGCTTTCCAGGAATAAATACCTCTGTCTTTAGAGAGAAGAAAGTAATTTACTTGAAACAAAAACCGGGTTCGAAAGTTCAGAACCTGGTTTTGGGTAAAACCGTAAAAAAAATATATAACAAGAAGAGGCTCTAGTTGTGTCGGTAAAAGTGATCAAATAAGCGTTGCCAAAAGCGACTCAAGAAGTGATGCCGAAATTGGAGCGTTCGAAAGTGATACTGAAAGCAAGGACGGAACTAGAACTACAGAGTAAGGGGGGCCAAACTCAAAAAGAGAGAGAGTAGTCTCGAAACTAAGTTTACATTTTAAAAAATTGGTAGCCTCACGGGATCGAACCCAAGGCCACTTAGGTTATAAGCCCACATTCCTACCAAAAAGCCTTCAACACTTTCTTGTTAATTTAATCTATCCTATGCACTAATATAATAATCCTCATGAATTATCACTGCACATTAAATCACTACGGCTAGGTCGATGGGGGCCATGGCCCCCTCAGACCTAGCTGTAGTTTCGTCCCTAACTGAAAGCACCGTGAAGTGTTCTGAAATCTAGTTGAAAATGGCTCAAAAAGTTCCTAAGAATGACGACAAGTCACCCGAAGTGGTCTAGGAAGCATTGTCATGGACTAGTATATAATATCTTTGCCAAATGTGCCCGGGAAATGCCTTTAGAAGTGTCGCTAAAGATGCACCTATAAGCGTTGCCATAAGAGGATTGAGAATGTGTAAAGAAAGATGACATAAAAATGTCTCCAAAAGTGACTAAAAGCATCTCATGAAGTGATTTGCCTAAGCATGGAAAGCGAACGTGCCCCTAACAATATTGCCACAATGTTCTCGAAAGGGTCGCCAACGGTGCAGGTAGATCAAAAGTGAAGCGAGCTATGGGCGACCATTGTTGTAGTCAAGGGTAAGATGTCCTAAATGGCTAAATGATTACCAAAATACGCTAGGTCAAACAAAAAATTGAATAATTGTTCAATATCAAACATGAACTGAAACTCAAAAAAAGGGAAAATCATTTAGGTTGGGCACATAAAAACCAAAAAACCATCGGATTTTTCGTCAATATCAAACATGAACAAAAACATTTACACTTTCATCTCTCCCAACAACGATAACAACTTGAGAAATTCCATAAGAGCTCCCTATATAGCTATAGGCACCACCTACAACTTCTTGAGACCAAAGTGCACTCGACTGAGGTGATTGAAGTTTACCAAACAAATTCCAAGCCCGAATTGGAACTAAAAGGCTTTCGAAGGAGTCCTGACAAAATCATACCTAAATCACAGTTTTCATGTTTTACCATTAACAAAGTTCATTTTATCGGGAAACACACAATATAAAAGGATTTAGGATGACGTCTATTTAAGGAGTAATATAATTGCGATTAAAAAATGTAGTACACAGGTTGTTAATTTATAATAATCATAGCATAGGGTATATAACTAATTTACGTCATCATTTCTTGTTTACCACTCCGTATTACTAGCTTCAATAATTAATTAAGCAATTGGGATTTAGATAACCAAGTAAAATTCATTTTATAACACTTTTATAATAGATGATATGATTTTATCCTCATCCATAGTCGTACTCGAGATAAAAACTACATCGATTACCCTTGCACTAAAAATAAATAGTCCATTTGCCCTAAGAAAAAGTTTATATTCTATAAATGAAAAGATACTTTGGTAGATGAAAGAAGTAACTAGAGGAACAAAAAAGGAGTGAGAGATGTGTACTTTTGATGGTGCTGATTTTGGAGCTCAATGAAAACAAGCCCCACATTCAAAGCCTGCCATCTCTCTAAAGCCCACTGCCTCATGACCATTACCTTTATACCATACCTCTTCCTTCTCCATATTGAAATGGACCCCCTCTCTTCCTCTCTCATTATCATCTCTAGGAGTACCTTGACCCCTACTAATGGACCTCTCACGGTGATCTAGCGACTTCGTTCCTTATTTGTAAGCTTGTACCAGGTCCAATCTAACAATTATGTCATGCATGTTGGCTCACTTTGGAACCGATCTGGTATAGCTGGATCATACAATGTATGTGAGACCTCGTCAAATTCTTACTCTGATTAGACTAGGGGAGGCTGATTGACACCAATAAAAGAGATAATGTATTACTTCTACTAGTTTCGTCCATCATATTTGTTCGTCACGTAATCATACACATGATCATCATGAACTAAAGTTCATTTAACTTTTATTAACATCTTTATTGCAATCAAACTAAAGTGAAATATGAAAAGATGATAGTATACCCAAAAAGTGACAAACGAAAAAAACAATACTGTAAAGTAAACTGTATGAGATTATTTATAGTTATCACCTCGAGATCTAACAAAGAAAAAATGGCAAGATATTAGGGCTAAATAAATGGTCGGTTGAGGGATTGAGTATTCGAGTCACATGGTCTTAGTCAATCTATGATACACCATGACAATATGTTCTTCAAAATCAAGATTTAGGGAAATGAGAAGAACAGATTAAAAGTTAATTAACTCCAAAATAGATATTATCATATAATAACTAAATTTGTATTATTTTGAGACAATGTCATCAACATTTTAGGCAAACAACTTGCTTTGTACTAACTTATTATGGAATTTAAGTATCTAAAATTAGTTGAGCTTATGAGTTAGAGAGGAACATATTTATGTTGATTAAGATCCCTAATTTTCGACTAATTAATTGTTCTTCATGTGCAAATATCTTTTCGTTTATCGATACTCATTAAATGCACTAAAATAGATAAGCAAAGATGAAATCGAGACTCTTAATTAGGTTTAACAATTACAATTAGTAAGAACTAATCTAATCTTTAGGAAGTAAAATTTACTTAATGTGTATAAAAAAAACTCTTGTTTATCTCAATGACTAACTAACATTATCAAAATCTTATTGTATTAATTAATATATGATTAATTAAGCCTAACACATTAATAAAAATTTAACCCATGTTGCCAAGTAGTAATAGATAGGGTTCAGTGGGCAGGATGGTCCAGAAATAAACCCTAGCAATTAAAGAATCAAACTATCCATGATTGATTCAGCATTCCCAAATCTCAAATACCAATCACAAAATAAAATTTGGTAAAAAAATATTAAACTTTATAAGAGCTTCCAAATTTTTATATGCAAGTAAAATTAGGGCAAACTTTCTTTACTATATTTTCACTTTTATATATTACTTAGGTTATAAGGGGAATGTGAGGTCTGTATACAAAGATTAGTATAAGCAAGGAATTTAGGGCAGGGTAGGTAAGATAACATGGGAAATGAAGTTGGGAACGGTGCATCTCTCTCTATTGCATTTAGTTTACTAGGCACATGCCCGCAAAACATATTTTTACAGAGGTCCGGTGCGTGGATAACTTATAACCGGTGGTCAAAATATTTTTTTTTCAGAGATAAGGTAATTGGTGGATTAAGAAGTGTATTTCAATTACTAGAATTTCATGCTTCAGAACTCCGAGACTTAGAAAATAAGAAAGATTATCATGTTTGAGATATCGTCTATGTCTGTATACGTAAAATTTGTACATTGGAAAAGATGGTGTCCTCATTTTGCCTCATGCATGAGATTAGTCATTGGTGTAAGATGATAAAAGGGGAAGTCTAACTAATCAAATTTTTAATCTTCAAATAATTGGGAGCTAAGAGAGAAGACAATGATAGGAGTGGGATGGATAACATAGACCCACATGAAATAGCAGAAGGGGATGGTCCCTATTTATATTCAACTAGGGTCTTTTCACATGGGTCTGGCTGCCATATGTCATATGTGGAACTAATTCTACCCCAATCTCAAAAATCGTATTCTTTTATGGGGACAGTGTAAATCTCAAAACCCTAGCTAAATGAAACCAGAATCTCGGCAGGCCAACATACACTATTAGTGTATAATTTGTGTTATTTTCTACATAGGTGATGGATTAGTAATATTCAAGTCGTTTTCACATATGATCCTATCGTTTATAGACGTATCAAATAACTTTAAAGTAACCTATTTTGAAAATTATCGTCGGCTTATCTCATGTATTATCTGATTTAGCAAGAATAGTCAAATGTTAAAATTTTGACTTTCCAAGACTTAACAGCTATCAATATTGTCTCTAATTTAGACACCAGGTCTAAGCACAACAAGTACAGGGTTTATTTTTGATGACTTAAAGCGTTTTTGGTTGGGACTCCACGAGTCAACCAAAAAATCTCGCCCCTTACTAAACTTGAGAGTACACATATAACCGAAGGTTCCAAACTCTTTCGTGAACTATGACGTAGGATTGTCGCTTAATCCGTCGTTCTAAAATTTATTTAATCGAACGGATCGAAATTTGTTAGAGTATAAAGATCGAGATGAATTGAGATCCGTAGATATCCGTATCAACCGTCCAAGATATACGAAGATATTATTTATACTTATCCTAGATAGAGTCCTAGGAAAATAAGATACCCGAATCACTCTATAAATAGAAGTGACCTCTATGTATTTTATATTGAATTGAGTTACAATGAGTCATCGAGTCTGTAACCAATCAATCCCACGATTGTGGAGATAATATAATATAGTCATTCATGGCTTTCTCCGTGGATGTAGGTCAGTGATCCTACGACCGAACCACGTAAACTATTGTGTTCTTTATTTTAGTTTGTATCTTCTATTCTACCAACTAACATGAACTTTCACAAAATTCACTCTGCTCAATTCAAATACACATGTTACCACCCAACCAATTAGTTTTCTCACGAACCAAGCCCCAATACTGCTTTCAACAAAAAAGAGAAGTCCCTACACTTGAACAACTCCATCCGTTGACACACTGAATGCAGTTAGATCTGAGTGGTAAGATTCTTTAATAAAGTATTTATATTTATTATGCTCATCTATTCTTATTGCTATATATGATGAGTTTTAGGGTTTTGAACACCCTAAGTCAGACCAATTCAGAACCCTAATTTTGGAGAAGATGATGCTAACCACATCTTTGAGTTACCTGCAAAAGTAGTTCTGCAAATTTCATAATATCTACTCTTTAAGCTGAAATATGAATAAAGTTTTTTTTGAGTCAGATTAGTTAATCCTCGATATCCACAAAGACCAAGATTATTATCACAACTAGTAAATAGGTTTTCATAATTTCAAGCATGTTAGCTTTCTGAATCCATTAGTGGGCCTAATCTTAGTTCTGTCATTTAATTAATCTAGTAATTAAAAAAGTAAATAAGGGATTAAAACCAAAACACAGATCAGTCTGATCAGAGAATCTTTTTCAAGATTCCTTGCTATTAAATTAATTTTAATACATAATATTAATAATTACTACTTCATCAAATTAATTAATAAGAAATCTTTTTGATCTATCTGTTTTCAGCAGATGTTTTCATCTTGAACGCGATTGTATAATAAAATACAGGTACTGCAAGAGAAATGGTAGATAAAATTTCGACTTTTTTTGCTTTCTTAATGTAGAAACACTAATCTTCGTTGTAAAGTCTAATGTGAAATAGCTGTGAAATAGCTCTAGTTAGATTTTGGAATAACTGTCTTTGTCATTTAAGGTATTCAAACTCGCGCATCAAATAACTCCTTCAAATGACCATCTTGAGTTCATTTAAATTTTAATGAAATAATTTCGACCATGGATAATTTTATTTTAAATTATCTGTTTTTTTTTTACTAAAATAAGTCAGACTCGAGCAAGACAAATTCAGACAGACTCATAGGCTAAGATAGATCGACTTTAACTACCTAAATTCCTTTCACCTCTTGCTTTAATGAAATCTTGTCTATTTCACCAATTAGTGATTAGGATATTAGGTTGTATATAAAGTCAAAACAATAACCACCAAATTGCAAGTAGAAATACTAGTACAACTTAAGCTAAAAGTTGTATCACAAATTCGATAATTATTTCGTCTATATAGGGAACCTAAATTATACTATGATCGGAAATTGTAGACCACCAAGTTAATCTACAAAAACCAATTTCTTAAATTTAACACTACTACCATTTAATTTTATTCCAAATCGATTAAATACAAAATCCATTAATTTAGTTGATATGTTCAATGGGTTCAAATTTTTCGAGTAACAAAAAAATACATAATCCATTGAGGTAGTGGACCAGTCACCGCCGTATGACGACATTATAATTGTACGGTTAGGGCTACCAAAATACAATAATTGAATTAAAGAAGCAGTAGTACTGATTTCTCTAGCTAGCTGCACCTGGAGTCCAGTGTCTAGACTAGCTGGTTACTGCCTGGTTAGGCCCATTATCTTGCCCATGATTTAAAAGCCTTTTAAAATTATGATTCTTTAGTACAATTTTTTACCAATATAGATTTATTGGTTATATTTTCATTTTTTATTTTGTCATTTGTTTTAGTGATAAAGGTAAATACAAAGACTTTAAAGTCACTGGTTGCATCAAATTAGAACTGAGGAGGTATGGCTAATCGGCATTGGAAAAGAGACATTCTCAATTAGGGATTAGCTCTCTCTCTGGGGAATCCCACTATCTAAGTTATCATGTAAATTAAAACCGAGTTACTTTTTAAAGAAATTTATTTTTTTTCTGCTCGACGTGAGAGATAAATATCATGGGGCCCCTGAAAACACTCGAAGATAATGTAGTAGAAACCCTTTCAACATATAAAGGGGTGCCGGCCGCTGCAAGGCTGGGCACCTTTAGAAATCCCCACATCTAACTTCTCCTTCCAAAACCGATAACCAACAACTTCACACTTCTATAGTCCATACTGCAATTAGATTACAAAATAAAATTGTCTGGATCTATAAGGAGGTACTGATCTAATATAATACTAGACCAATATTTTAGGGTTGTTATCTTGATTTAAGGTTGTAAACATGGGAATATCAAATGCTGAAAACCAGACTTGCGTGATTATTCTCTCTATATATTTCTATTAGAGAGGTAGAGCTCGATCGAGGGTAGTTCGATCATAAGAGATTAACTGGTTTAAGTTTGAGTCAAGAGTGAATTTCATAAATCTAAAATTTCACAAGTGTTTCATAATTCTAACTTCCAGTTGATGTTGTTGTTTCAGGTGAGGAAGTAGAGAGAGAGTAAAAAATGAGAGAGAGTAGAGTTAGAGCTTCTAATGAGAAGGAGAGAAAGAAAGAGTGTTCTATTGCGACGAAAAAAAAAAAAGTTATCAGCGAGGAGAAAAGAGGGAGCTTGTGTTTCTTGAAGTGAGTAAGAAAATTATTTTCACACTTGTTTTTTGAGAAAATTTTATCAACTTTCAAAGAAAGAATCAATTTTCCCGTCGTATTTTCCAACGTAACAAGGGGACCTATGTCAAAATCTTTAACTTGATTGAGATGGTCCCAAAAATCAGATGGTTAAGATTTTTATCTAATTGATTTTCCCTTTTAGCTACAGTATCTAGTACAACAGTATTTGTTTGACCTAAATTGTTTTCTATAGACTAGTCCATTATCATATCATCTCGTACACTTGTAGGTACAAAAATATCTGATTATCACATAATATATTTTACTTGCTTTGCTGTCAAATTCTTATTGCTCAAACTTCTTTTCTTTGATGATCCCATTTATTGTGTACTAGCATGAGATACGTCACTTTCCAACCCATCACGGGACTACCACAAACCAAAATCTAGAAAAAGGGCTAAAGGGGCCGGTGAAAATTGCTCTTTATCATCTTTCTCCCTCGACTCTCTCTCTCTCTCTTCGATCCTTTCTCTTCCTCTCCACGGAAAACCTCAAAATCTTCTTCTTATACACTAAAAAACAGCAAAAGGAATCGATATTCTTGCTTGCTTATGAAGATCTGACCTTGCTTATGAAGATCCAAGACCTAGGCTTCGAGTTTGAAGAGAGTTTACTTTCGGACTTAGGGTTTTCGAATTTGCTTTCAATCTAAGATATGACATCTTCGGACTGACTAGTATCAGGTGCAAACCCACATAGAGGCATGTGGGGGCACGACCCCAACAAACCCAAATGTGGGCTCCCTTGAATACCCACCTGAACCCCAAACACAAGTTGAACGCATTCATTCAAACGATAGTTAAACCCCACATAGTCAGTCACTTACTAACGAGAAACCCACCTATTGCTTCTTTATAACCAAGTCTTTATTTACTTGGGTAATTACATACCAATATACGATGCCCCCAATTTTACAAATTCAAAGGGGCATCTATTTTTACTTTATCAGAACTCAATTTCTCCAACAGTTTTTGCCTTTGGACTAGCCAAGTTCGATCGATGTCTTCTTGTGGCAATCAGACTAGTCCAGTTTGAAAGGGGTACCTATTACTATTTGGAGTCAATATATATATATATATATATATATATATATATATATATATATATATATATATATATATATATATATATATATATATATATATATTTTGAGAATTCGACTACGGTCTACGCTAGTCGTTACAAGGCATTGATGCATCATGAAGATGTAATGAACACGATAACCGCCTAATTTAAACTGAGAATTTAAGAGGCCTAAAGTCCGACAACGAAGAGACCTAAAGCCCGACAAATTGTTACATTATTCATAGCCTAAATTACACAGAATAAATCTTGATGACAACTGCTTCCAGCGAGACTCGATCCCACGACCTCATGGTCTTAAGAGGGGTGTCCAACTGTTCCACCAAACGGTGGTGGACGGAGTCAAAATATATTGAGTTTGGTCAATCTACTCCATATAGCGCGGAGAGCAATTCATGAAGCGCATTTAGCCGGACCCTCTATCAATCTCTCACTCGTGATCCTGTGTTTTATTATTTACTCATCTTAACTACCCACTCAATCTACACCGTTAGATAATCATCGTCCTTACATAATAATGGTCCTAAATTCGGTACCAACGAAGACCGTGGTCCAGTCAAAGAGACTGGGGTTATTTTAGTAATTGCAATAGTCAAGTCAAACTTCGTAAGTCGAGGAACTTGGATTTCTGACACGTAACCCATACCCACGGAAGTTCACCTGCCATCTGCACGAAAGCCTAACAGAGACAAAATTAAGCCCACTAACAATGAGGATATAATCGTAATTTCCTATAGTAGGATATATTCGTGATTATTTAGAAAGACTAAGGAGAAATATGGGTAATGATTTTTCTGTTTAACTTCTTCGTCTTTGGCTTTAAATGTACCCAAAAGCGGGAGAATAGGCGAAAGTTTTTTTAGACCTTTCACTAGGAAAGAGCGAGTAGAGAGAGAGAGAAGATGTGTAAGATTCAGTAAGTTAGAGAGAGAAAGATTGATACCGAGTGAGAGATAGAGAGAGAGAGGAATCATTACCGGAGAAGGAACAGATTTCTGTCTGAAAATGACGGCAAGTACTATTTCCGATCAGAAACTAGAGAAGGAAATACAGAAGCAGATGGGATGCATGACCGGATTCTTTCAACTGTTTGATCGACATCAAATTCTTACCGGAAAACGTATTTACGCAACTAAACGTCTCTCTGGTTCATCTCCGGTAAGATTTCAGTTTCATTTAAAGTCTAATTTGATTTTGATTATACTTCCTTCTTCTTGTTCTTGATCTGATAAAATAATTTGACTCTTGAAATTCAGGTAACTGATTCAACGACACAATCGGAAGTATCATCAGTTGCATCTCCAATGTATTCTAAAGAACTATTGCCGGAGTATCAACAAGTATCTCAGCCGCGAATCTCATCTTCTGAGATTAAGAAACCACCACCGTCACCGGAGAATCGTTCTCCTGGTCCAGAAATATCAACTCCGGTTAGAATGCCGTTACCGTTACCAGTTTTTGATACGAAAGAAAGTCTTCGAACTCCATGGAAGTTACGAGAAGCTCCTAGACTTTCTCTTGATAGCAGAGCAAGTTTTGATGGAAAAGGAAAATTGTATCCAAGAGAGATCCGAACAAATGCAGCAATTCTCTCTTCAAATCGATGTCAAAGTTTTGCAGAATCATCTGATTCTGATGAGAATGACAAGCAGAGACGTTCACCTAGTGTTATTGCTAGACTTATGGGACTCGAAGCTTTGCCGGATTCCGGCAGGGAACCGATTAAGAAATCTGAGCTTAGAAGATCTTCGTCTGAGTCAAGAGTTTTAAAAGATTTTCAATATCGATTCATTGATTCTGAAATGTTGAATTCAGATAATGTAGTTTCAGAAGAAAATAGATTCAAATCTCAGTCGCCGGAATTAATGGAGTATTTGGTCAGAAAACCTAAATACGACCATCAACAGAAGCCTCATTCTTCTTCGCCATGGAATACTAATAACAACAACTCACAGTTTCATCAACAAAATCGTAAAATCTTTTATGATTCTCAAGATTTCTTTCCAGAACCAAAACAAAATGGATCTATTTATGCAGAGATAGAAAGGAGATTGAAGATGAGAGGAATTGATGAACCAGAGAAAGATCTTGATACATTAAAACAGATCTTTGAAGCTCTCCAACTTAAAGGTCTTTTACATTCAAAGAAACAAGTTGGAAATCGGAATTTCGTTTTTGATAATAGAAGATTTCCTCTTGATGATGATGAATCTCCAATTGTTATTATGAAACCATCAAGATCATCACAGTTTCTCAGAAGAACAGAACAAGAGTATTCATCTTCATCTCCAAATTCAACATTCAGATCCAGAACTGTAATTAAGAGAAATCTCATTGACTCATTACCACCACCAGTAGTAGGAAGATCAAAACCTAATCGTTTAGAAATAGAACGAAATAACATTCAGAAAGAGAAGAAATCAAGAAGTTTATTAAGATCGTCATCAGATCCAAATGAAAGTTCAGCTAGTAGAAGTCCAAGTTCATTAGCAAAAAGAAGATCATTAAGTATTGAAACTCAAAGGAGAGGAAATGATTCAATTGATCAAAGAAGAATTTCTCCAATTAATTCACCAAGAGTTAGTCCAAGATCAAGAACTGGATCATCAGATCAAACACCAAATCAGTCACCAAGAACAAGAAAATTAATGACTGATTTATCTCCTAGAGAGAGAATTTCAAGTCATTTAGATGATGATTCTTCTGCTATTTCTGAAAGTAGTATTAGCACTTCTTCACCTATTGAATCAGAGGTAACTTCAATTATACAATTTCTTTCACTTTTGATTAAAATTTTATTATTATTATTATTATTGAAATTTTCTTAATTCATTTCTATGATTTTGTTGTTTAGTTACAAGGGTCGAAAATGGGGGATTATAAAGAAGGAAGAAGTTTATTAGAAAGATGTGGTAAACTTCTTCATAGTATAGCTGAGATCACATCGGTCGAAACCGAGTTACAACCAAGTCCAGTTTCAGTACTTGATTCTTCATTCTACAAAGATGAATCTTCTCCTTCACCCATCATGAGAAGAAGATACATTGATTTCAAAGGTAAACAAAAAAATTCCAATTTTTTTTTTCTTTGTGCTTTTTTAGCTTTTATTTCATTTCATCATACAAACATAACTAGAAATGCTATAGAAGTCGAAAATCTTGGCCTACCCATAATAGGTATAGATGTGGTTGTGGAGGATGAGTGTTACCCATCATAATAGGTTTGATGATCTTACTATATTTCATGCTTAGTAATGTTGAGCACTATGGTGGGCTATTATGCTCGGACATCTAGGAGTTCTCGGTCCAAAGTGGCCATAGACGAAAATCTTGTCTAGCCGAAAATGGTCTCATATGGCCATGATGATGTATATGATCTTTCTCTCCAAACGAAAATCGTTGTTTGTCGAAAATGGTTGTGACTCTCAAGACGAGAGTGTCATCTTCCTCTTTGGTTAAAAATTGGGGCTGCCTGAAAATGGTTACGACAAGCCAAGATGAACATCGTTGTTTGTCGAAAGAGTAATGCTAGAGAACAAAAAAGACTAGGCATATGTGGCTTGCTGCGATTCTCTGACCAGTGAATCAGAATCATCGAAAACATGAATCACGACAATCCAAATAGGATTTCTAGCTCGAGTCTGTCTAGTTTTTCCTATGTTCCCGTATTTTTCTTTTGATCTATATTATGCTAAGATGAGATTTTCTCTCCTTGTTTAATTTTTCGATATATAAGTAATTGGGTTCATGTTAGCAAATTTAGTCAAAAGTAGAAAAAAACGATATCTTTCTGTTGTAGTAGTACACAACATGAGTCACTTTCTAACAGGCAGCCATTAACACACTGACCGAAGCTGTTAGATAGATTAAAAGAACCTGCTCATATCTTTTTCAAACTTTAATACTTACTACTCCACTATATAGACAGACGTTAACGGATCTTGAATAGTAAATTGACAAAAATCTCCTGTTTTGTCTTCTTCAATTACCTGAAAACCACTGTGTCAATGTTGATTTTATAGAAAAACCCTAAACCCTAATGATAACGACTTCTACTAGTGGCTTCACTGATGATACTCTCTGATCATATCTTCCTCATTATCTATCACTGCATTTACTGTGTTTTTGATTCTCAATTTCTCATATTAGTAGTCAAATTGGAGTAGAGTTTATGTTTATTTTTCAAAAGCAACCAATTTTTTTTCCTTTTTTGTTTTTAATTAATTTATTAATTTGTTTTGTTTTTAATATAATCAGAATCAGATAATCAATCAATGGATCTCGAAGAAGATACATCATGGAGTAGTCCTATGATATCACCAATCAGAATGAAATTCGAAGATTTTAGTAAATCAGAAGATTCCGACTTCGTATACATTTCGGAAATTCTTCGAGTTTCTGATAGTCTTTCGGAAGATACAAACGTGTTTTTGTTACTCGAGAAACAAAAATACAATTGTAGTTCAAAAATATCGAGAGTTCAGAGAAGACTTGTTTTCGATACGGTTACAGAAATTCTCGATCGGAAGAGACAATTACCGCCGTGGAAACTGTTTTCCTCTACCGGAAAACCTTGTTTTCGGCAAATATGGTCGGAATTTAAAAGAATTAGAGAAAGGGATTTAAATGAAGATTTGTTTGAAGTGATTTGTGGGGCATTGAAGAAAGATATGAGTGGTGATACTTTAAGTGGATGGGTTGAATCTCCGATTGAAACATCAGATACGATTTTAGATATCGAACGGTTAATATTCAAAGATCTAATAGCTGAAACTATTTCAGATCTAGCAATTTCCGCGGGAAAATGTTTAGTTCCCGCCCCTCCTCGTAGGACGTTAGTCTTTTGAAGTTCAAAATTAAATTTGAGTTATTTATTAGAGATTATTTTTCCCGCCTTTTTTCTCTTTTGTGTTTATTTTGGTTTTCTTTTTTAAAAAGTTGTGTTTGTTTGTGACTTGGGAAGAGATTTTGTTGTAAGTGATGTAAAGCAATTGTATTTGCTTGGTAGAATATATTTTAACGTGTTTAACTTCTAACTATTTCAAGGACAAAACTGTCTTTTATCATTGCCTTTCCACTTCCGAAAATTAAATTCATTTCTTAGGTGAAAGATTAAAGATTTGACCAAACTGATTATTCTGAAACATGTAAGACTAAAACTGTGATAATTTTACATGGCTTGAGACAAAGATGGGAATCTAAATTGTAGGTTCTTTTGGTCACTTGATAAACGTCGATGTCTTTTGGATGTGGTAGTGGAACCTTAAGTAGGAGTAAATCGTGTGATGTCTGTTCAATTTGGATCTGAAATTCAAAAACTGAAAAAATATTTGTAACACCTACAGTTTGAGATGATTCTTACAAGTCGAAAGTGCGCTTAAACAATTCTTAGTTTCTTATACTA
Source organism: Eschscholzia californica subsp. californica (assembly GCA_002897215.1). NCBI lineage: Eukaryota > Viridiplantae > Streptophyta > Magnoliopsida > Ranunculales > Papaveraceae > Eschscholzia > Eschscholzia californica. The sequence goes on along the minus strand of BEHA01050348.1, from coordinate 231,811 downwards.
TCCGACAAAGTATTATACTCGCTCCACGATGACAGATGATAAGGATTCAACAAAAAAAAAGATTCAACAAAAAAAAGATTCAACAATTACTTGACCCGAACATATTAGTCAAGAAACATTATTCTTGTATTGGATAGTATTATTTGTGTTATTTTATATACTTTATTATTTTTGAGTAAAGTAAACTATGAGTTCAACACAAAAAAAAAAAAAAAAGTAAAGTAAACTATGAATAGTGATGTGTATGAACATTGAAACTCAGAATATGTTTGCAGATGAAATAAATAAAGCAAATCTATTGGCTATTATCATGTGATCACGTGCACATAGTCCTATATCATGTGCTAAAAGCTATGCTTGCAATGAGATGGATAGAGAGAGAGAGACAAAAAAATCCTCTTAACCACATGACCTCATTATAAAAAATAATTAAGTTAATTAGGGTGCCTAATTATACTAATAGCTTTTTCTTAGCCAACTTTTTTACTTGTCTTCTTATTATCTTTTTGAATCAAACAAGTTTCATATCGTGGAAGGAAGCCTATTAAAATTTACCTACTATATTAATTTTTGATTAAATGAGAAAAGAAGAATCACTTTTTTAAGATTAGACAACCAAGAGTGAGTTCGAGTAGTCAAAAACAATGATTCTTTGCTTCAAAAAAAAAAAAATACAAAATTCTAAACTTAAATTTTGCGAATGGGTATTTTATTACAAAGTTTAGCGTTAAAAAACTGTGAAACTGGTAGAATATGAAGTAAGATTTATTGTCAAAAGTAATACAAGTTAAAGCTATTTGTTTTGAAAAAATAGAACCCTAAAAATTTCATGTGATTCAAGTTATCTAATAGTTATTCAATTATTATTATCTATTATTGTTGGGGTAGAGTTGTTAGAAAGTTTTACTCATATTTGTCATGTTTGTTTACCACTTCTCAACTTTGGGGTACCTTGTCTCTCTACTTCTCCTATCATTATTTTCTTGTTCCCCTTCAACAAGAAAGTTTTCATGGACCAAAATTAGCCCTAAATTGTCATTACCAAACCAAGCATGGGACCATTTCTATAGTCCTCTTTCTAAGGGTCTGAAAACTTATCCATATCATAGACCCCATCTCACATGCCATTGCCAATTTCCAATGACATTTCCTGCATTTTGTAGGGTACATTTTATTTCTCTTCTTGGAAGTAGTTCGAGACTCCTATCAACACCTTAACGATTCGACTTTTTATCAATGAGGGCCTTCAATCATATGCTCACGATAAGCTCGTTAAGATAGGCCCACTTGCATTCAATTATTCTACCATTAATGTAACCTTTATGGGCCCTTCTTCAATTCCCATACTTTCAAACACTTCCAATGCTACAAAGGTCGAGTCGAAACATGACACTAATGGCTAAGTGCTTTAATGTTAAAGAAAACTACCAACAATCAAATTTACTTAACAATCAATTGTTCAACTAGAGAATTCAATCTGAGTTAGACTAGTGCAGAAAGAGAAAGAAGTGGAATATGAAGCATCCCCAAGAACATACTGATATTAAAACTAAACTATAGTCAATCTAACACCACCAACACACCTTAACAACTTACAAATACCGAAGTTCGAGTCAATCAAAGGAAGGTAAGAAAAGTAACAAAGTACAAAGCTCTTGCGCGAAACAAGTTTTTCATTCTTTAGTAGCCTTGTTAATGAGTGACTTGTGAATGTGAGGAATAACACCACCTCCTGCAATTGTTCCCTTGATCAAAGTGTCAAGTTCTTCATCTCCTCTAATGGCTAACTGAAGATGCCTTGGTGTAATTCGCTTCACTTTCAAGTCTTTGCTTGCGTTTCCTGCGAGTTCTAGTACTTCTGCTGTCAAGTATTCAAGAATAGCTGCTGCATATACTGCAGCTGTAGCTCCGACTCGCCCATGAGCTGCAATCCTTAATTTCAAATGACGATGAATTCGTCCAACAGGGAACTAGAATAACACCACAAAGAAAGTGAAATTTATTATTTTATTAGAAATAGAACAAATAAACCTTCAAGTCTTCAATGAATATCTAATTGTATGAGAAACTGTTAGTATGTATAGGTAAGATGGTTGATTTGTCACTGTTAGTTGTGTTATACTTCAATATCGTGATTTACATAAACCCATTTTCAGCAAATTGAATTAAACTTTCTAAATGTAGTCTTATAGTGGGCTCTTACTTTACCCTTGCTCCATCGTTGATGGAATACTGATATTGGAAAATCAACTATTCTATTAAGAATGAAATGTTGGAGCAGTGGTAGACATTAACGTTGCTGAAACTAACATGGGTATATCAAAGTCAGCAAAATTTAGCTCATGGTGTTATCTAAATCAAATGATATATTTGTCTTGGGCAAACAAGAACTCAATTTAGAGTCCCCATATGCATATTTAGATCACATGTTAGCATCCACTAAGGACTTCTACTCGTGTGAAGGAGACAAGTGTTCTTAGTTTTGGGACAAGAGGAATTTAGGATTCCTATAAAAGAGAATCCATTATGTAGTGAAATGAACCATGGCAAAAGTCAAGCGACATAAAACAGGAGATATCATAAGAGTGGTTTACGAAAAACAGGCATTTTCTTAGGAGGCTTACAAATCTCCTAGAGTGAGTGTTGGAATGTTATTAAGGCAAGCAACAGAAAACAAGAGATATCATTGTTAGTTATAGTGTACTTATATATTGTGATTTACAGATATTGAATTGAACTTTCTAAGTGTAATCTTGTAGTGGGTTCATTATCATTACTTGGTTGTGTTGCTTCATTGATGAAACACCCAATTTGAAAATCAACTACTCTATTAAGTGTGAATTGTTGGAGCAAGGAGAGACATTTACGTAGTCCAATCTAACATCGGTATGTCCAAGGCAACAAAAACAAGCTCACGGTGTTATGAAAGGAGATTTGACTAGGGCACAAAAAAGAAAATTCGATTTAGAGTCCCCTTAGGCATAGTAAAATCACATGTTAGCATCCATTAAGGACTTTTACTTGTATGAAGGAGACTGAGTTTTCTTAGTTTTAGAACACAAGGCATTAAACGAAGAGGTAAACGTTAATGTGCCCATTAAACGAAATTGTTTCAAAGTTAGGGATCTGACAACATATTCACATACATTTACAGGTAATCAACTAATTAACTTGGTAGCAAATGAAAATTAGTATGATCTAAGGTGGATTAGGGTTTTTGTCTAAAAAAAAAAAACTAGTAGTTATGGATGTGATTTGGGGAAGAAGATGAGAGTTACCTGAATACCAGCACGAGATGACCGAGAAACTGGTTTCTTCTTATCTTTGTCCTTGTTAGCAGCAGCTGTAGTCTTTGCTGCCAATAGTCCTTTTCCACCTTTTCCCGCCATTTTATCACTATTTCTTTCAGTAACAAGAACAGAGAAAGTTAGTTAAATACTTTGATTCAATGAAAAATCAAATAACCATGATAGAACTCAAATGCTTTATCATCAAAACCCTAGATTCAAGAACTCAAGAAAACAAAGAATCTGAGAAATAGACCAAGAGCAAGAGAAAGAGAGAGAGAGAACCTGGGTTTGGAAGCAAGAACCTCTGAATCGAAGAACTGAAACTGCTGAAGAAAGGAAAGATTTTAGAGAGAGAGAGAGAGAGAGAGAGAGAGAGAGAGAGTTGAGAATTCAAGAATTTAGGCGGGTTTCAATTGGATTTAGATCTAGTCAAACAAAGAAAGAGACATGAAAAAGGGCGGGAAATGAATTTTTGGAGGGAATATTTTCCCGTTCAAAATATTCGTTTTGGACATTACTGCCCTTTTCTCAATCTGTAATTACTACATCCACCCTTATACGGTCATAATTTCGATTAAATATTATAGGCGCCTCTTTAGGCAATTTCGTTTCTGATTTGTGATGGGAGGAGCCTAGAATTTCATTTGGGCATTTCAGTAGTGCCTATAAAACCTCAATTGCATCTTAAGAAACATTCAAGTGGTGATCTCAAATTTGACTCTAGGGCTGAATTGCCCGAGTCCAATTACAAAATGTTATTATCTGACTTGACTCGTCTAAATGTCTAATTCTGACTAATATTAGATTCCTTTGAGTCACACAAGTTAGATTCAAACGGGACAAATTCATATTACAATAGTGAAACGTTTAATCTCGTTGAACCAAACCCTTCATAATCGGAAGAACAATTTGAGTCTCGTTCTGACGAAATTATTACCAAAAAAGGATTAAGCAGTTGATTGTTATGCTTGGAAAAAGAATAATTAATGTCATTTAGTTGAGTAATTAAATAATTAAGAACAAATCAAATCAAATAATGTTGTTAATTATGGAATCCATTGTCATCATGAATAATAAGCCCATTAGACCATGTTCCATCATTAGCCTATTAAAATCAGGTCCTACTTCCCTACTGATTGAATAACTCTTTTGGCAATTCAAAAGGGCCGGGCTGGACCAGCCCAAACTTATATTATGCTGGCTCACAACATCTCAGACACAATTATATTTTAATAAAGTCTACTTTACTAGTTCTATTTTTAGGATTTTGTGGACATTTTCTATCATGTCCCTTTTACTCTTTTAATGGGTTGAATATAAACAAATACATGGTCCAAGAGTGGTCCATTATTATTATCTATTATTGATGGTGGATTATCGTTACTTTCAGATGTAAATAGACATGCCAGAAGAACAAAAGAAAACGATAATTTGATAAAGAGATATATCAAATTGGTAACTAAACATATATATGTTGTATCGAACTTTTGGCTAATCTGTTTTCTGTTGAAACGTTGTTTTGTTTGGTTGTTTTCTAAATATAAATTGTATAGTAAATTCTTATAATGTAGCATAGCTGGCACACCTTCAGCAAATTGTACTATTAGATCAGAAAAATATGTTTAACTAATTTAATTGTATTATTTTCAGTTAATTTTGGTTACTGAGTTTAAACTTATGAAGTAGTGTTACTTTTCCAGAATATCCATATATATCCGAAGAGATATGCCGTACATTAGATTGTTATAATTATTCGAAAATATAAAGTAAAAACAATTGTTTTAATGGGTTTTATATGTTATCCTTATTGATGCTATCTAGTTACCATTTACCTATCATTTCAAGTCTAACCTAATTACCACATAAGAAACTTAAAATATTATGTGGATAACAAATAAAAATGATAAAAAAAAAGGTGTTTTTGTATGTTGTATCCAAATAAAATATTATTGGTAATAGTCCAACAACAACAATTATTCAGCACCTCTTAACGAAAAAAAAAAAAAAAAAAAAAACAACAATTATTCAGCTGTCTCTTTCCTATATCTTTATGTCTATGTCTATCTTCCCATTGAGGTCTAATTTCACACAGGATTTTATAAGTTTATATTTAATTGAAACTATTTAGATTTGTGATTTTTCTTTTTAGAGTTAATTCTTATATGGCCCCCTACTTTGTGACCAGCTTCCTTTATGGCCCCCAAATTTCTGTAAATTCAAATATGGCCCCCTATTTTCATAGAAATGTCATAACTACCCTTCCCATTAATATATTTTCAAAATAAAATTAAAAACAAAAACCTAAATTCCACCTCACTTCCCTCTCCACCACTCATCTTTCTCCACGTCACCTCTCTCTCTCTCTCTCCAAGTCAGCACTCTCATGAAGGTCGCCGCCCGGAAAATTTTCCGGCCGGCGACCTTCAAACTTAAAAAAAAAAAAAAAAACATTTTTTTTTCACTCACCTCTCTCTCTCTCTCCAATCAGCACTCTCATGAAGGTCGCCGGCCGGAAAATTTTCCGGCCGGCGACCTTCATAATTAAAAAAAATATATATATATATATTTCACTCACCTCTCTCTCTCCAATCAGCACTCTCATGAAGGTCGCCGGCCGGAAAATTTTCCGGCCGGCGACCTTCATACTTAAAAAAAAAAAAAAAAAAAATTTCACTCATCTCTCTCTCTCTAAAAATTCCGGCGAAGGGGGTTTCCCTTCGCCGGAATCTGGTCTGTTCTTCAACAGACCTGGTCTGTTCTGTTCTTCAACAGACCTGGTCTGTTCTGTTGAAGAACAGACCTGGTCTGTTCTGTTCTTCAACAGACCTGGTCTGTTCTGTTGAAGAACAGACCAATCGGTCTGTTCTGTTGAAGAACAGACCAATCGGTCTGTTCTGTTGAAGCCAATCGGTCTGTTCTTCAACAGACCAGATTCCGGCGAAGGGAAACCCCCTTCGCCGGAATTTTTAGAGAGAGAGAGGTGAGTGAAAAAAAAATAAATTTTTTTTTTTTTTTTAATTATGAAGGTCGCCGGCCGGAAAATTTTCCGACCGGTGACCTTCATGAGAGTGCTGATTGGAGAGAGAGAGAGAGAGGTGAGTTGGAGAGAGGTGACGTGGAGAGAGATGAGTGGTGGAGAGGGAAGTGAGGTGGAATTTAGGTTTTTGTTTTTTATTTTATTTTGAAAATATATTAATGGGAAGGGTAGTTATGACATTTCCATGAAAATAGGGGGCAATATTTGAATTTACAGAAATTTGGGGGCCATAAAGGAAGCTGGTCACAAAGTAGGGTGCCATATAGGAATTAACTCTTCTTTTTATTTAAGTTCGTCTATGTAAAGAAAAGCTCAAACATATTAATCTTTAGTTAAATTGCCTATTACATCATGTTTGGATCAAATAAACGATTGAGTCCACGAGTTGCGAGAATAACAACTATTGGTTAGAACAACAAATAAGAGACCATAGGAAAAAGTATTTAATTTTGAAAAAAAAATTATTTATTTACATTAGTCGCACACGAGGGCGCACGAAAAGGCCATTTATATAAAAGAAAATGTTTTGAAAATATTTAACAAATAAATGAAAGGGTTTTTTAAACTTACCCCTCATCACTAATTGATAATTGAGTTTACCCCCGTAATAACGAGTAATTGGGCTTACCCCTTAAATTTACTATTTTTGACAAAGACACGAACATTGTTGTTTGGCCTACGTGAAATAAATGTGACTATCAAGAGTAATTATCCTTCAATATGATTCTTCGTAATTATTCCACCTTACTTTATTGTTTGATTTAGTTCGTAATATGATTTGAAGAGATTGATTTTGTTTCTACATTATTTAATTTATGATTTTATTATAACATACTAAACATGTCCTTAGTAGTTTTGCCGAAAAAATTGAACTCACGGGGTAAGCTCAATTACTAATTACTGAAGAGGGGTAAACTCAATTACTAAATATTGTTGAGGGGGTAAGCTCAAAAATTCCTAAATGAAACTAGGGTTTTTTTTAGATTAAACTCCAAGAGTCATTACATTTCAATGGCATACATTATGAACATAATATGAAATACATAATGAATTTGGATAAGTACCATAACCGCCAATTAAGACATTTTTTTTTTCTGTTGAACATGTTCATGGATTATTTATTGCCTAAATTACATGGATAAATTTGATGGTGAATTACTTCCACCATTTAAATTTGATGGATTAAGAGGGAGTGTCCAACCACTGCACCAAAAGACAATAGACTCAAACTAAAGATTTTTAATATGGAACATGCTCGTGGATTAGTTATTTACGTTTTCTTTTTTTTTTTAAAATGAAACGAGGAGTTAAAGGTGAATTAAACATTAATAGAATAACTTTTAAGTGGACCATTTGTCATGATTTTGACTCCACCATTTAAAGTTGTGGCAATATTAGATATATCCATACAAATGACACCAAGTGGTGGCTTAACAAAATTTACTTGTTCCCTTATTATTACTGTTAACCATTATCATCATCCTCATCAATCGTATTGAAAATGCTCTACCAAACGATTTTATTATATGGATTACAAATAAATGACCACTACAACTTATGCATAATTATCATAAAGCTATGATCAATAAACTAACTTGAGAAATATTTGTGTTTGTTTTCTTTTGACATGAACTTGGATTAGATTTGGATTTAATATTTGATATTACTTATAAGAAGGGATACGAGGATAAAATTCATGTTTCACAAAAGACATTTATCAAAAAAAAAAAATGGTTGAAGGGCTTTCCTTGAGGCTACTTTTATTAATCTTGAGGGGACACTTTTTCCTTTTCTACTATAAATAGGAGATAAAATTATTTTATGAGCATACACCAAAAAATTATCTTCTGCTTTATATTTAATCATTAAATTTCATAAATTTTTTTTATTATTATACTCTATCTTATATTTTCAATTATATAACTGCTAATTCAAGTTTGTCAAGATCATGTTATAAATATATTTGCACTACCAAACTATGACTAGACTGCTAAAATTTACCTAAATACCAAAAGAGATTATACAAGGAAATTAAATTTACAATATGAATTAGAAAATAGATTATAATATAATATTGAAAATTATAATCCATTTATCCCAAACAAAAATAGTCTCTTATCCCATGCTACCCTAGACTTTAAGCTCCTACATAACTACCAAAAAGGAGGAGACTTGGGCACACAAATTACACATGAATTGACATATTTTGGTCCCATGAATGGACATCATGACCCCCCATCTACCTCACATACAAGACCTCACATACAAGAGCAACAACAATGAGAGAGCTAGTTCAACAACAAAAAAAAAAAAAAAAAAAAACAACAATGAGAGAGAAAGAAATTTTGGTCACATCATCTTTTCTTTTCTTACATTTATCAACTTCAACTGTATAACAAGACTTGATGGAAAAAGACTTCTTTATTTTCTCTTTTCTTATAATACTATTTTTCTCAAACCTTGTGATGCACTACATATGAACTTGTTATGGTGATGAATTCATTCTTGTAACAAATATGTTGTTTCAATGAATTAGGTGATCTTTGTCTACAATTTATGGAGTAAGCAATTACCATTTGTGAATGAAAGGTTGTTTTTAATTTTGTGGTTACTTATAATATATGTATTACATGATAGATAACTATCCGTGAGATACTTTTATAGCGAATTATTTTTTTTTCTGCACAATAAAATAGATCTTAATAACATACTCAATCTAAACGAAATAAATTGATTTTATATATTTGGTAGATATTGAAAGACATGTTTTACTTTACTACTTTCTTTTGATAGAGCAGAAATGTTGGCATCAAGATAAGTTTGTTTAGTTAAACTAATGAGATTAAGTTGTTACCTACTAAGTGAATATTATCATAATAACAAGATATAATTACTTGGCAATTCGAAAAACTTTGACAAATTTAACGACCATTCAAGAGAACGTATCTTTATTAAAAAAAAGTCAGTAGGAAAAAATCTTTTTTTGAAAGTAAATATTTAAACTCTATTCCTCACAATAAATAGGCACTCGCTACACAAAAAATTGACATCTTGATAAAACTTTCAATTAATAATAAAAAAATTTATGGATGTATTCAAACAATAAATAATCAAGTTATACTAATTACTTTCAACAAAAAAGAAAAAGAAAAAGAGTTATACTAATTCATCTTATTATGCATCTGAATATCAAAAAAAATTAATCAATTCTGTGAGCGTCGGTGGTAAGACTCTAATTGGAGTCGTTTGGTGAGGTGAGAATCCGTTTTGAAGTTGATTTCTAATTCTCAAATTGGTTTTTTATTCTCAAATTGGAGTCAGTCTCTGATTTGGGACATAGGAGTCGGTTTCAATGCTATATATAGGGGGTTTGAGTATTGGTAAAAAAACACTACAACTCAATACGACAATTCAATTGAGAGTAGGGATAGAGAGCAATTGTGAGAAAACTTTTATTCATTGTTTTTTAGCGGTGTTTAATTTCTCGGTCGTCGAAGATCTAGTATAAAAGGTTAATTTCTATACGGTACCATGTTGGGACGAACTTGCGGGTTGTGTGAGTCGTCTTCATCTATCCTTCAATAAAGTTTTCTTGTTCACTCGATGACGTAGGCTTTAAGTCGAACCTCATTACTTCTGTTTGCATATTTAGTTTTCGACTTAACTTTTCGATTAGTTTTCGTAGTCGGATCAATTTCTAAGATAGGTTCGATAGCTTCTGCGAGTTTTTAGTACTAATAAATTCTTAAGAAGAAGATGAATTTTATAATTTTATATGATAAACATCACTAAAAAAAAAAAAAAAAAAACCAAGATACCCACAAATGCTATATAGCAATATAGGCACACAAAGACATGGCCCATGGTTATGAACTTGTGACACCTCAAATGGATTAAAAACATATGCTTTGGGACGAGGGGTCTAATTAGGTAAAGATTATTTTTTTTTTTGAGAAAGAGGTAATATATTGATTATTGTGCCGAGACAGCACTCTAAAAGTCAAATTTTACATATTAGATAACATCGACTCCCAAGAAGACAAGAAGACTGAGAAAGGTACCCCTATGAAAATTCTAGTTGGTAAAGCCCATGAAAAAATTAATCTCTTGACCTCTACAATTATTTGTTCAACCGAACTAAAATTATCTTTAAATATCCTTGTGTTTCGCTCCTTCCACAACGCCCACCAAATAGCAAAAGGAATAGCAGTTCCTAAGTATCCTTTTGGTGTATCTAACTTATATCTCTTCCATCTTGTAAAGAAAACCTCCATCTGATATGGTAAACTCCTGAAACCAAAAATCGTTTGTGAGAGAAAATAATCCCATATCTTCCTAGAGACTGAACAATTCAGAAGCAAATGATCTGCATCTTCTTCTTCACACTGACATAACACACATCTATTAGGGATAGAGTAATCCCTTTGTTTTAAAAGATCTAAAGTAGGGATTGATCTCAGCATTGTCGCCCAAATGAAAATGGAGACTTTCTCTGGTATCCTTCGACGCCATATTTTTTTATATGGGAGACGATGGCTGATTATATTTGAGGAGCTGATGGAGTCGTGTAACGAGTGTACCGTGAATTTTTTATTCTCAGTGAGAGTCCATATTCTGCTATCTTCCTCCATTGATAGAACGGGAGGTTCTCCGATTTCGTTCAGGAGGTTGATCAAATCCTGCAAATTAGAATTTTGAGTATGTTGACCTATGCCCAAGTTCCATGCCGAATTACCTTCCTCATCTGTTATTATGCAATCCACAATTTTAGCATTTTTCTTGGATGAGTATCTCCATAACTCACGGTATTGTTCTTTTAGACACAAATTACCTTTCCAAATATCCTCCCAAAATCGAACTCTACATCCATTTTGAATAGATATATTTGAAAGAGAGGCAATGTTATCCTTAGTAGCAAGAATTGATTTCCAACACCCTACGCCATATGATAGATTTGTTTCCTTTGGAAAAAAGTCAAGAGTGGTACCACCATATTTATCAACGATTACCCGTTTCCAATCGCTTTGGTTTTCATCACCGAAACGCCAAATCCATTTTCCAAGGAGTGCTGCGTTCATTGACTTTATTCTTCTAATACCAAGACCCCCTCGTGCTTTTGAACGAGATACCTTTTTCCAGCTAACCCAATGAAATCTTTTCTTAATCGGAGTATCACCCCATAAGAAATCCTTTATCATCTTCTCTGCTCTATTAATAATTGATGAAGGAGGGACAAGGATGGACATAAGGTATGTAAATGTATTATTTAGGGTACTCTTGATTAATGTTAAACGCCCCCCTTTTGAAAGGTACCTTCTCTTCCATGGTGCCATTTTATTTTGCAACCGAATTAATAATAACTCCCAAATGTCTTTATTTTTCAATCTTGAACCGAGTGGAATACCAAGGTATGAAAAGGGGAGTGAACCCACACCACAACCCAATATTTCGGCATAAGATTCTATAGAAAAGATACCGCCAACACCATACATGGAGGTCTTCGCCATATTCACCATTAAACCTGTAATTGCCTCGAAGCAGATAAGAATGTCGCGTAGCCTTCTTACTTGATGAACATCAGCGTCAATAAAAATCACGGTATCGTCAGCGAATTGTAAATGGGTGACGTTTATGGAATCAATACTTACCTCAAATCCGCTAAATAATCCTGACTGTTTAGCTTCATTAATCAATAGGGAGAGAACTTCAGCCACAAGAATAAATAAATAAGGTGATAGAGGGTCACCTTGGCGAATTCCACGACTATTCTGAAAAAAACCTGAAGCCTTCCCATTAACTAGAACCGAGAAGCGAGGACTGCGAACACACCATTTTAGCCATCTTCTCCATCTCCAACCGAACCCTGTCTTCATTAAAATATCATCAACCACCTTCCAATTGACATGATCAAATGCTTTTTCTATGTCTATTTTACATATTAAACCCGGCTTTTGAGATCTTATTCTTGAATCGATACATTCTCTCGCAATCAAAACATTATCCAGAATTTGCCTACCTTCCACATATGCTCCTTGACTGAAGATTATTGGAATCTCCATTTAATATTAAGCAAATAAGTAGGGTATAATTCTAATTAAATTCTCAAAGTTTAAAACTTTTTCTCAAGTCAGATAAAGATAGAATCATATAAAAGTTTATTGAAGACTCAAAAGCTGGGTAACAAGCCCATGTTCAAAAAGCTAAAAAGAGATTTACTTGATTGTTAAAGAGCCTCAATAATTTCAAGAGTACATCATTCACAAACAAATACATTAAAGTTTGTTTTGTCCCATTAATCTTTAAATAATTACTTTTATTTTCATAATATTTTATGAGATATGCTATTCAAATTGTAATCATGGATTAAGGAAAGGACTGTACTTCAATTTAGCTTAATTTAAGGGACTTCATAAAATTAAACCGGCTTTTAGCTTATTTAAGTGACAAACTATTTGAGTGGATGATTGAAAAACACTTTTATTTAAGTAAGGATATTTAAAATAAGTTTATGTATTTACACAAACAGAGCCTAATAAGTCTCATGGTCTCTATAATGGGAATTTAGTATCATTCCATACCATTAGAGTAAAGTACTAGTTTAGTTTATTTCTTAAACTTGAAGTGTTCAATATTATTTTGGATGGGTTAACCCTTTATGTTTGCCATTTAGGAAACATTGAGTGAAAGTGATAAAACTATAATCATAGCTTAAAACAATGATCGAGCTATTAATTTCATAGTCAAGAAGAATCAATTTGTAATACGAAATAGGAAAACTATCGTTCACAACGCATAAAATTATGTCTTTGTTTATGTTTTATCATAATGAGATACATTCGAAACCCATTAAAAAGGATGAAAAATAAAAGAAATTGCGTGTAACATCAAGTAACGGGAAAAAAAATTCATTTGTTGTGACAATCTTCTATTTTTATAAATTTTTTATTACAATTTCTTTTCTTACCAATTCAAAGTACATTACAACAAAATAAAATAATATTGTAGATTTATTGTAGTACGTCAGTACATCGAAAAATGAGGGTTTCAACGAGCATCTATACGTAACTTTCTCATCTATTGTACTCCTATATATTTGTATTATCTAGTACACATTATTTTATCTACCATACACGAGTGCACATTTCCATTACACATTCTTAAGGTGACACTATTTTCATTAGAAATGGGAAGAGTTTATGAAACAAAAATGTATGAAATGATGACTTGTCTCACTTTTATGTCTTCATGATTTGTGCGTGGTACACGTACGAACTCCTTGTATAATTAGTCTTTTGCAGTGATAGGTCTTGTTCCAATTACACAAGCACTAGTTGTGGGATCCATAGTCAATATTACCTATTCGGGTCGGATCTGGACGTCTAGAGTTGGCCCATAGGCCCATACACATAGCAATTTGAGTTCTTTGATTAGGTTTTAATTCCTGGTAAGACTATTCCTATAAGACATGGTTAAATTGCACTTGAGGTCTGGCTCCAGCGTCAGTACATCCACTCCGACGTAACAAGATCCACGCTTGATGGCCTTTAGGGTAGTATTTATGGAGTATGAGTGTCGTGAAAAGTCTCATTGAAGTTATGAATATATTTCGTCAATGTCGTGTTCAAATCGATTGATACATGATGGTCACTTGTATTCGTCCAATCTTGTATTTAGAGGTTGAATTATAAATTTATCGTTAATTGAACTTATTTTCATTTCTCTCTCTTCTATGTTTCATCTCTCGTACTCCATCTTCTTCCGTCTTTGGTTCATTCTATTTTATGTGTTAGCATTTAATACAGACCTTCCTCTTCAAAAAACACACATCCACGCATAAATGGAAACTCCAACTCTTGAGGATTGAAGATTATTTTTGATATTATTCATTCACAAAAAACAAATTTGAACTTCTTAACTCAAGATCGTAATGAAACTATACTTAATAGATAGTTTTATGAGTTTTTCCCCAATTGTATTATTTCTACAAACTCTCGAAAGTGATGCATTTGCATAATTATGGAAGAAGGAATCGAGAAAGAAGTATCGACAAAGATTGATTTTATCACGGGATAACTTATGATGTCATATCGATCAGTTATGCGCCTCCATCTAGCATTGGATGGATTCGTATCAATATTTCTTTGCCATCAAATACAATATTTTGGAAACAAATTACTCTAATTCTCTTGATAACAAGGAAGATATTGAAAGTCTTAGATTTGATTGCCAATCGAAACGAAATCTATAATTGATTGAACTTGGTTATTAAAAATTACAAATGAAATAGTTTAGTGAGACTTTAAACCTGTAATTTAGTCGGACTGCAGTATAAGTTTAAATTTGACACTTATAGTATCAGCACCTTTGTGATGACTTTTACAGCCAATTCCCAAAAGAAAAGAGAAAAAGAAAATTCAAATTCTTATTTTTCTAACGTTACTCCTATTCACGAATCCCAAGACAATTGGATCATTTGAGAATCGTTTTTCGGAGATGTACGTAAATAACGTCAATAAATATCTGTCGTATTGTGGATGGCAATTTCGAAAATAAGGACATTCATGGCACTTACTATCGTCATTTGGTACTCACGACCTGATAAGTATGATCGAAAGCAATTCCTCTTATGCTATCAACACGTGGCGAGATCGTAAAAGACAAGTACACATCGAACCTACTGGATCTGTCGGGCACCCGAATCACACGGCCTGTTTACGTAGTGTGCCTCGTGCCCCGAAGCTAAAGCGAATGAATTCTTTTGTGTACCGAAAATACCCCTTAATTTACTTTTTGGACCCTATATTGAAAATGATTTGTCTCTACCGCCCTGCCAATGTCTAACACTATCAACCGCTTGGACAACCAAGTATCGGCAAATGACAACTCTTAATTATGTTAATGATAATAATAAGCTTTCGTCTAGTATACCTCTCATACAGATGTGATGAAATTATGTTTGAACTATCAACAGAAGATTGTCTATGAGTTTGCTCGACACGACTATAAAAGTTAGTTGGACTGTTTGAACTATCTACAGAAGAAGTAGTTTTATTTTTAATTTGTTGTTCAGTTTTAGAAGTCAGACAAACCAAACTACATTCGACTTTCTTTCCATAACCATAATAACTGTCGAGCCATAATGTCAATTAAAATCACCATTTTAAGAAGTGTTTTTCTCAGTGAAAATATCTTTAAGAGATTTGTTACAACTTAAATCACCATTTTAGTTACATTAAAAGAGATTGATACAAAGTGGTATAACACATAAGCTATTATGTAAATTAACCTTGCAAGCTATTGAAACCAACCTTTAGAATCTATGGTGACTAGTTAGGTTATCCCCATGCATAAACAAAATCAAATTATATTTGACAAAGACCACACTCCTCAATTATCGATCTCATAATTTAATGATCCTCCAAAGTCTAGAATGCACTTACTTGTAATAAGTTGATGACTCGGTGTGATACATATAGATTGGTTGGTCGTCTTACAAAAGATATATCGCGAAACAAATCTAGGCCGACGAAATCTTTCATAAACCGATTCTCAATCTAAATTTTCATAAACATTTTGAAATAAAGTTATAAAATCACTTTAGCTCCCTATGCTCCTAAATTCCAACCTCAGTAAATATTTTTTGTAAGAAAGGTTATTTCAGTAATGTTGCTTAAAAAAGGTGAAGCCTATAAACAAGATAACGTGACATCGTGACCCAACTGCTATCTTCGAACCACTTCGACACGAAGAGAAAAAAACGTCGGGATTTAGTTTATCCAATCCACGTAAGCAAATGACATGGCATAAACTAATCCTAGTCATCAAACCAAACTTTCTCTTCAACTTCTTTCCCCCTTTTAAACCCCCCCAAACTCCTCTAGTTCCCATTTATTTCCTCAACCTCAAAACGCCAAACTCATCACTTCCTCTTTTAATGGAAGATCAAACCCAAATTCGCCGGAAAATTATGATTATCGGAGACGATATGATTGTTCCGGCAATTCTTCATCTTCTTCTTCTTTAATCTCTCTCTCTCCAACTGTAATAACTCTCTTCATCTGATCGGTCACGTTTATGACGAAATTTTGAAAATGTTCTAGTTTTGATCTTCTTTCTTCTTTGTTTTTGATCGGTTTAGTGTTAAATCGGAAGCCAAATTATGAAGATCTTTAGTTCAAGTTCAGTAATTTTGCGTTTTCTTCTTTAGTAGTTTGAAGTTTATTATTAGGTAAACCTAAAAAAAAGGAAAATTGAACATGATGATGATGAGTGTGTTTGGTGAGATTATTAGGTTTTGGTTCTGAGAGTGTGATTTTGTTAAAAAAGGATGCCATTTCAGATGAAGATTCAACCTGTAAATTCTTCACCAGAAGAAAGTTCACTGAGAAAAGATCCAGTTAAAGCAGTAGTGAAATCTAGGTTTAAGAGGCTTATTGAAAAGCAATTACCTTGTGTTTTGAGGATTTCATCACCTGAGATACCAGCGGTTGAGGAATTACAGAATTATAATGGCGATTTTGAACCGAGTTCAGTTTGCTTGGCGAATATGGTTAAGAACTTCATTGAAGACACAAATAATGATAAACATTTAGTTGTTTCATCAAAGTGTGGTCGTAATCGTTGTA
This sequence comes from Eschscholzia californica subsp. californica, assembly GCA_002897215.1. NCBI lineage: Eukaryota > Viridiplantae > Streptophyta > Magnoliopsida > Ranunculales > Papaveraceae > Eschscholzia > Eschscholzia californica. The sequence goes on along the minus strand of BEHA01050348.1, from coordinate 214,859 downwards.
ATTGCTTTAGTCGGAGTAGTAGTAATGATAGTTCCGATGATGAATTTCACTTATCCGGTTGTTCAAATGACTCAATCACTACATTTTCTGGTGAAGCTTGTGAAAATCTCAAGGTAAAAAAAAACTTACTAAATTTATAATCTTTTTTTCGATATTTTGATCATTCGTTTAGTTTTTTGAACAGATCGTGAAATTTTACTGAAAAATCCCCAAATTTCTCTCTGTTTTTTTTTTGGTACAGAGTTTAGTTCCTTGCCCTAGCTTAGTAGAACGAAACCTCTTAGCTGATACTGCCAAAATAGTAGATATGAACAAATCTTGTAAAGGAAAAGCTGATTGCCGGAAAATTGTCTCCGATGGACTTTTAGCTCTTGGTTATGACGTCGCCATTTGTAAATCCCGATGGGAGAAATGTTCTTCATATCCTGCCGGTACTATTTCTTTCCTTTTCTCTCTCTCTCTCTCTCTCTCTCTCTCTCTAGATTTGAAGCGATTAGGTTTTTGATTTGATCGAATTTGTTTACAGGAGAATATGAATACGTCGATGTGATTGTTGAAAACGAAAGACTACTAGTTGATGTTGATTTCAGATCAGAATTCGAAATTGCTAGACCAACTGGAAATTACAAATCTGTTCTTCAATCTTTACCGTCAATCTTCGTCGGAAAATCTGATCGTCTTCAACAAATAATTAGAATTGTATCAGAATCAGCTAAACAAAGCTTGAAGAAGAAGGAACTTCATTTCCCGCCATGGAGAAAATCAGAGTATATGATCGCTAAATGGCTTTCACCTCACACCAGATCATCATCATCATCAACAACAACAATTACTCCTACCATCGATCAAACGACAAATCCAACAGAAGAAGAAACTAAAATTGATAACAAAATCACGAATCAAATTCAAAAGTCAGAAAGTTTAAATTTTTCCGGCGAATTTGAACTTCTTTTCCCGGAGAAGACGATTGAATCATCATCATCTATAGACGGAAGTTCCGATGGAGGAAAAATTTCATTACCTATGAAATCGAAGAGTTCTCAGGGAGGACTAACATCCGTATTAGAAGAGAAACCCTAGAAGAAAAAAAAAAAGAGAGAAAATTTTGTTCCTTTTTCTTTTGTTCTTGAATAATTTTTTTGTTTCCAAGAATCAAGTTTTCTTAGTATAAAATCTATATTGAAGAGTATTAATGAAAATCCATCATCTAGTTAATTAGTTCCTGCTGAATAACTGAATCAAAAACCCTAATTTCATAGAAAGTTCATTAAAAGTGTAGTTTGATTTTTTAAAATTTGTTCGATTTTTCCAATTTTTGCAGATGAAGAAGGATCAGTATGGTTCCCTCAATGGGAAACAATATTGGGCGTGGATTTCTTTCTTTCTCTCTCTCTCTAGAAAACAATAGTTTTAGAGAGAGAGAGAGATGACGGCAGGTCTCGTGGCATCTCAAACGCTGTGTTTCTCCATCCTAAAACCAGAAACCACTCACTTATTAAAAAACCGCTTTTCTATTTATGGTTTTCTGATCGTAACCGTGAAAACTGTGATATGCCATAGTAATGATTAGATTCTCTCATACTCTTTTATTTGAGAGAGAGAGAAAGTGTTCAGTGTGGGGGGTGAAGAAAGAAATAAATAATAAGTGTCGACATTACCCTTTAAAGTACATATTATTTACTAAAAGGTTGTGTGGGTAGGTAAATCCGTAAAACTGAAACTGATGGTGGTGGTTTGGATTTCTGAAACAAATAAATGGCATTTTCTTTCCATAGTTGTTGAGCTACTGAAACTCATATTGTGTTTAGAGAGAGAGAGAGAAAGTAAGAAAAATCTAAAGGACCCACAAACTTATAGTCCTATGCTACTGCACCTGCTTTATTACAAATGAGAAAAATTATCATGGGGATTTTGGCCCCACATCTAGACTCCATTATAACTTTTGTTTTTAGTGTTCACTTTAGGACAATCCAAATATTAAATATTGGGTGGGAAAATCTTACATGTTCTTAGATTAAAGAGTTAATTCTTATATGGCCCCCTACTTTGTGACCAGCTTCCTTTATGGTCCTCTTTTTTTCGTAAATTCAAATATGGCCCCCTATTTTCAAGTAAATGTCAATACTACCCTTCTTAATTCTAAATTTAAAACAGTTAAAAAAACTTATTTCCACCTCGCCCCTCTCTCTCTCCACCTCATCTCTCTCTACAACTCACCCCTCTCTCTCTCCAATTCACCTCTCTCTCTCTCTCTTCACAACTCACTCCTCTCTCTCTCTCCAACTCACCTTCATCTTCTCCGAATATAGTCGCCGGCCGGAAAATTTTCCGGCCGGCGACCTCCAAAAAAAAAAAAAAATTTTTTCCCTCTCATCTCTCTCTCTCTAAAACCTCCGGCGAAGGGGGTTTCCCTTCGTCGGAGCCGTGAACAGACCTTTGTCTGTTCATGGCAGACCTTCAAAGGTCTGCCGTGATCCGGCGAAGGGAAACCCCCTTCGCCGGAGTTTTAGAGAGAGAGAGTTCAGAGATTTAAAAAAAAAAAATTTAGAGAGAGAGAGGAGAGAGAAATTTTTTTATTTTTTTTAGGTTTGAAGGTGGCCGGCCGGAAAATTTTCCGGCCGGCCACCTTGCCGGAGAAGAAAGGGGTGAGTTGGAGAGAGAGAGAGGTGAGTTGGAGAGAGAGAGAGGTGAATTGGAGAGAGAGAGAGAGAGAGGTGAGGTGTAGGGAGAGATGAGGTGGAGAGAGAGAGGGGTGAGGTGGAAATATTTTTTTTTAATGTTTTAAATTTATTATTAAGAAGGGTAGTAATGACATTTACCTGAAAATAGGGGGCCATATTTGAATTTACGAAAAAAATGGGTCATAAAGGAAGCTGGTCACAAAGTAGGGGGCCATATAGGAATTAACTCTAGATTAAATGTGTAGTGAAAATTTCGAGTGTTTTTAGCTTGCACGGCCTCTTATTCTCCATAATCTTTAGATGTTTTCCAAACCCCACCAGCTCTCGTTCTCATCGAGATGGAAAAAAATCGTCACTAAACTGATATTGTCGACGACTCTTTATGATAAAATTGATCGTCCTGCATTCCTCGTACTACTGATGGCCAACAAACAACCATCTCTTCCTACTACCACCCCCACCTTCATTTTCTTCTCTCGTTCTCTTTCCTTAAACTCGTGAATGAGAGAGAGAGAAAAAGATGAAAAAGTGAGAGACAAAGAAAGAAGGATAGAAGTTGTAGTGGTGGTCGGTCGGTGGTACTAGCGGGGGTGTAAGAAGGAAATGAATTTTTTGGTGAAGGTCTTCGACAAACATGTAAGATTTTTCCACCTAAAATCCAAAAATGCCCAAAATTTTAAAATGTTACCAAATTCTGTAGGGTACTCCTAGCAGCGGCCTTAAGCCCTTAATGTATAATTTGTTGGGTTTTCTTTTCTTTCGAGATGGGCCTACTTTTGATCTTTTTTCAATGTGAATCTCGAGGAGCTTAATTTGTTTTTTTCCTTTGAGTTGTTAGAATGGATGTATTCGTAAATGGGTATTTAAGACTGACAGAATTTGATTGTTAATGGAAAAAGGAAACATCATCGTAAATGGCTAAGTAGTGGTATTTATATTTGCTACTTCAAATAGATATAGTGAATTTGTAGTAGTTTTACATTTAATAACTCCAAGTACATAAATCTTTATCATTCTTATCAAGATATCTCTCTTTTTATGATGTTTTAATTCAATCTAGTTTATCTAATTTTCTAGAATTTCACGTAGTATGTTTTAGCACAAAACGATTAAGAACCATAGATGAATTAGATAGTATATATGTAGTGAGAGAACGACTATAGTACGAGCACAAAATATTGAATTGTCTATTATATGACGCAACAATATAATTAGGGGTGGGAAAAAGATCCGGAAGACCGCTATCCGACCCGTTCGACCGAGATAAAAAGTGTCCATGGACACCCGATGGTCATAACGGTCAGTGTCCGACCGACCCGAAAGAATTGGCGGACGGTCACGGTCAAAATTCTATGTCGAAGGACCGAGCGCTGACCGATCGGTACGAGTGACCGAATAGGTTGACCGACTAAACTGTCCTCATTTTTAAAAGTTGACCGTTGAATTTTATAGACATATGAATATATGATGATCATTGGCTATAGTCATATAGTCCTCTGGAAGACCAAACATTAGTGCATGGCTTAATTATATCTTGTCAAATGATAATCCACTGTGTTTTTTCTTTTTTATATTTACTTTTGATTTCTTGACTAAACATCTTCATTTGTAAGTAATTTTGTTTGTGGTAATAAAAATAAAGTTTTGAATTAAGTAAATTTATTGGAAAGTCCGGACCGAGACCGTCCGGTATCCGACTGGACCGGTAAAATAAACGGTCTTGGACGGTCAATGGACAAAGAATTCTTGAGAGTGACCGTCCGAGTCCGCCCGAGTAAATAGGTGGTCACCAACAGTTTATGTCCGAGTCGACCGGTTCGATGAAGTTAGAGTCCGATACCGACCGGTCCGGACCGATTCCCACCCCTAAATATAATCAACAGGTGTAACCGGGTCAATTCCATGGCAAATGTAACATTCTAGAAACTTTTCTACGCGTATACAATAGGGAGAGGAAAAAAAGTCAAAGTTTTATGGATTAGAGAGAAAAATGATGTTAATAACGCTCTTACAACACGTAAATATAATAATATATGGTGTTAGAGCTACGTACGTGATATATACGTGTTTGTTGTATTGGAGTGTCATGAAACGTAAGACAATGACATCCCTTGTCCTTGAGGTCGTTATCAAATCTTATTATCACAGAAAACCTGGCTAATCTTGCTAACTATTCCAATCCAAATATTGATAAAAATCTTAATCCAATTAATATTTTAAAATATATGTTGATAAACGTAGCAATATGGATACTTTTTCTTGTACGGTAGGTTAATGCGTCAAAATAATAAATTGTGACGTGAGATTATACTGAGTTGTTATCTTGATTCTAATATATTTAGAACCATATGACTTAATTCCCAGAATGGCAATAGCATATGTGATTTCAGTTTCAATTCAACAGGGGCGTAAAATATCTAATCTTCCATCCTAAAATAAATAAAAAGGTAACTGTTTAGTTCTAGAACAATGGGAACATAATAATTTTTTCTAAACACAAAATTACTTTTTGAGGTAGAAAATTTCTTTATACGTGCCTACAGTATTAAAATAACAACCCGATTAACACGTTTGAAGTTCATCTCATTAAAAAAGGTTCATGTCTTGTAGAGTACACTCTCAAGTACCAGTATTCTTTTTATTATATAACTAATTTTAATTCTTTACTAAGCCATATTAGCATAAACATAATAAAAAATTGGACAAAGAGTAACCCTAAAGTTTGGGGTAAAAGAAGCCTAACCTGTCATAGAATTATGAATTTTCAAATCTTAGGAGCTTTTTTTAAGGGAAACCCTACAAAGTTTGAAATGGAGGATGCAATAAAAAAAGAGAAAAGTATTTTCGAAAAACATAAAATAAATTAAAGCTGATTTTTTAGTTTTTTATTACAATTTAAAAAGTTAAATATAATTAGGTGTTTGCTTTGTTAGGTAAAAGCCAGACTTTTATGTTTTAGATTAAGAAAAGGGTACCCTTAAAATAACATAGAAATTAATATTAACTAAAAATCATCCCTTAAAGAGGGTACCCTAAAATTTTATTGCTTTCTTACCATCACAAGCAACCTAATATACTTCTAAGTTCTACCCATTTGATTGGAAGTTTAGAAAGACAACTCTTCTAATAAAAAAAAGTACTTATCACTAACAAAGAGTCACACACACTTTTCAATTTAAAAAATAAGTTGCTTATAGATGAAAGTTTTAAAGAAATTATAATTTCACCGCCGTTTAACTTAACAAGTAGGTTTAATATTTTAAGAAATCAAAAGATATAAATTTTGTTTTTACTCGAACTCTGAAAATTCCTTATTCTCCATTTAGATTCTTGGAGTTATTAGTTGAACGTGGAATCGAGAAAGGAATATACCGGATAAAATGATAGCACTAAGAATTATGTTAAAGATATGCGCAATTTCCACAACTATCAAAATAGTTTTTATGTTTAGTTTAGTTCTTCAGTTGAGTTTATGAGTTTCCACACTTCAATATAATTTGACGAGGAGATGAGTTCAAGTTTTTTTTTGGATATTGTCTACGATAGTTATTACAAAGAGATTGATACATCAATAATAATACTGCACTTCCATGAGATTAAACCCGGGACTTCCATATTGCGGAGGAGATGCACTACCAATTGGGCTACTAGTTGTTGGCCGGAATTGAATTCAAGTTGCTTAATCATGAACGTCAAATTATAGTCTTCTAGGTGACCTAACTATAAACTAGTGTTAGAGAATATGAATAAAGACAGTAAGACACACATATATTCCAAAATAACTAGAAAAAAGGGTAATGAAGATCATAAATTCTTTCATGGTTTAATTTGAGAGTTGGGCAACCAATCTTTGTTTAATAGATTTTCAAAGACTAACATGGTTTCTGTTCATTGGTTCTGAAATAGAAGTTGATCTGCAAAATGGAACTAACTCCTAACTACCAAAAACTTGGAACATTTTCCTCTATTTCTCAAATCCATCTAGTTAGATCAAAACATTTTAAATATCGATAGATCTAAACCCATAATTTGAAAACCCAAATCAATAGTTTTCTTTTGTACCCATTAATGGCACCTACTAGTTTAGTTTCGATCAAATTTATCAATTCATCCTTGTCTTGTACAAGCCCTCTTACACAATCCTATAAAGAATCAAAACAGAGAAGAATAATTCGAAAACATCTCATCTCCTTAGTGAAAGAGTTCGAGTCGTTTGTTCCTTCAATTGATAGCTTCACCTATAACAATGGCGCGACTGTTAACCTTTTGAATGTGGATGGGTTTCTTCATGTATCGTCTTCGACACCTTCGATTCCACTAACTATTTGGATTGATCAAAACTATCCACACTCACCGCCTTTAGTGTTTCTTTCAACGATTTCTCATTACCATCCTTATATTGATTCTACTGGTTTTATTACCTCTCCTTACCTTACAACTTGGGCATATCCTCGATCGAATCTCCTAGATCTCGTATGTAATTTCGTTCATCTCTTCTCTCACCACCACCCTTTCTTCTCCTCTACTTCGTCTTCAATGTTAACTACTTCAACTCACTTGTCAAGAATGGAAGCTATTGACTGTCTTGTGGCAAAGCTTCATGTTGATGTGGTAAACATAGAGTCGAAAGTGGAACAAGATATAGAGGTATTGACAAGATTACAAGCTGAACTTGTTGATCGATCCGATATTTTAACTTCAATAATGCTAGGAATTGAGTACGAAAAATCAAGCTTGGAGAAAAGTGTAAGAGATATGACAGAAGAAACAGATGTTTTGATGAACTGGATGCGAGTTCATGATCCTAACGAAATGAGAGAATCAATGTTTGAGGCAGAAGAGGAAGCCTCGGGTGAGATATTAGACAATATAGCAGCAGAGGAGGCGATAGAAGATGTGGTTTACGCGTTAGACAAGGCAATGGCCGAAGGAGTGATCTCTCTTGGTGACTATCTTAAGCAGGTTAGAATCTTGTCAAGAGAGCAATTCTTCTGCAAGGCAAAACTTGTTCACTTAAGGAGCTCAGATCTAGTCCAATACTAATGTAGTGTTAAGTTTTTCTTTCACTAGTCAAATCTGAAATCTGACTCGGCTGAATTGACTCAAGACAGATTTCATAATGCTTTTTGTCTGCCTCGTGGTTTCTGACTTATCCGAAAGGCTCGTAACTCGTTTGGCTTGATATTGCGTCCATTTGGTTCAGACAATTCAGATGCAAACGAGTCAGACGATTTCAATTCAGAGAACGAGAAAAAAGAAATCACCACCACTGGAATCATGGTTCTTTATTGTGAATATGTAATCTTTTCTAGTTAGTCTCATCTAGTTTCAACGAGAAGAATTCGAAGCTTGTTCTTTTGAGCAATCACTGAGTTAGCATCAAAATCGTAATATGTTCTATTTTATACTTTAGAGAGAAGGAAAAGAAAGGCAAAGGCGGGAACATTAATACATTGACACTAGAATAAATGAAAGATACATTACTTGGAATTTATGTTATTCGACAATAGAAGCTCAATAAAAGCTTGAGCTATGCACAACACTGATAAGAACAATCGTTGTTCTAAACCGAAAATGAAACAGGAAACTCACAAACTGATTTGCAATCCGAGTTATTGTTTCACACTGAATCCTTCTCTAATATAGAGCTAAGGGAAATTTGGCTGCTCAGATTGCATATAAATAATAACGCTTTCCAAACCATTTAGCTTCATTCCTTGCCATCAGCCGCACGGAGAGATCCGAGTTGAACAGGTGCCTGAGTTCCCACAACTTTCGATGATCCATAAATTGAAAGATCGATTCCTTGGGTTTTCTCTTTCTCAATTTGTTCCTTGATCCAGAAATATGTGAACCTTAGCCCATCCTATAAAAGTTGAAACAGAAAGGGTTAAAGAATGCCAATTGCCAAAGATCGGTAAATTTATTCGAAGGCACGTTTAATGAGTAAAGCTAATTTTGCTAGTAATATACCTTGAGTTTCATGGTTGGAGCCCAACCGAGCTTCTCCTTGATGAGTGTGTTGTCTGAGTTTCGACCTCTCACACCCTCTGGCCCAGGAATGTGATGGATTGGAAGATTCTTGTTCTCGAAGCCGAGGACAATCTCAGCCATCTCGTTCATGCTAACCATCTCGTCACTTCCAATATTAACTGGCTCACGGAAGTCCGACTTTGTCAATCTGTGCACAAGAAGTTGAATTAGAGACAGTTCATGAATAAGAGGAAATAGCGGCATTTTGGAACATTAAAGCGCGAGAATGGTCAATCTATTACCTAAGGACTCCTTCGACACATTCGTCAATGAAGGTGAAGGAACGAGTTTGAAGTCCATCTCCCCACATTTCAAACTTATCGGTAGAAGTCTGTGCCTTTCTACAGAAAGCAGCTGGGGCCTTCTCTCTCCCACCTTTCCATGTACCGAATGGGCCATATATGTTGTGGAACCGTCCAATACGGCACTCGATCCCGAAATCCTTAGTATAGTGCTTGCACAACTCCTCAGTTGCTAGCTTCTCTAGACCATAAGCGTCTTGAGGCTACAACAAAAACGATAAACCCACATGAGGGTTTGTATTTATCTTTATGTTTCTTTCTTCGTTTCTTGACGGGTTAGTTTAGGGAGTTGGTCGGTTATCTAAGAACATACCTCAGCTGGCCAAGCATCAGCTTCCTTCAAGCTAACATTAGTCTCCAACTGTTTGAATTCAGGGTAGATACAAGCACTAGAAGCATAGAAGAACCTGCAAAATCACGATAAATAAGTAAAGATTGTGATCGATTCGACAACTCTCAAAATCAATTTGGCACTTAAACTCATTAACCAAAAAGGGTAAGATGACAAACCTTTTGACACCATTAATCCTACCAGCCTCGAGCATGTTGAAGCTAATCATGGTGTTGTTATACATAATGACAGAATGGTTTGATTGAATGAAACCCATTCCTCCCATATCGGCAGCAAGATTGAAAACATGATCGACTCCGGAAGTGACCTTCAAACAGTTATCCATAACCCTAAGATCAACAAGGTGGAATTCATGACAGAACATATCTTCGGTCATGTGCTCGTTCTTCTTCCAGTCCGAAGCAATAATGTAGTGACCTTCACTCTTCAAACGACGAGCAATGTGGGAAGCAATGAACCCTCCGGCTCCGGTGATCGAAATCCTAAGCTTCTCGGATGGCCAGTAAGGCTCCCTTACCAATTCAGCATAAGTGTACTCACCATAACCAGCTCCATTAGTCGCCATTCTGCGAAAATATGCAATTTCAATTTCAGAACTCCATTTGGGATAAAAACCTAAATTACATCATTATGTTCTATAATAAAATAGAACAAATACAAAGATATGAAATTTATTGAATACCCAAATTTCAATAAACAAGATTTTAATCCTTGAAAACAAATCAAGGGTTTAATTTAAATAAACAATTAAAATATAACATCACTAAATTTCCTTAACTATTGGATATTAAACATAAAAAAAACAGAGCATTTATAAATTAAATAGTCATAAGTACTTCAAATCATGAAATAAATCACAACCCATATCTCAAAATCAAACTAATTACAGATCAAGCCCATAAAATAAATAGTACCTGAAATATCAAAAACAATCACAGATGAAAATGAAAAACAGAGTATCACTAACAACCCCACAAATGAAATGAAACCCTAGAAAAAGGGGGTAAGAACCTTACCTTAGAATCGTGGAGTTTGGGTCTAGAAGGAATTGAAGAAGATGATAAGTGAAGGTTTTTGGGGTATCCCTCCAAGGAACACGATTCTATTTATAGATTCAAGACTGTCAAAAATGCCCATTTTCATCCCTTTCTAATTGAAAAAGGGTTTTCCAATTTCAGATTGTTCTAGTGATGACAGATCCATCATAGTAATCCTATCCCCTCGTTATTATCCGTTGGATTCGGTATTTTCGAGTTTCACGTAAGCAGATCTGAAGTGAGGTAAGTCGTTGACCCAAAATTCAAGTGGGTTAACAAAACTGTAGTAACGACGTAGATGATTAAGAATTAAAATTTGGTGTTTCTTGACCTACTTTATAGTTAGGTCAACAAAAACGGAATATTCTTGTCCTAGTATTTTGTAATTTCACGTGGGCTAGTGAAGGCCGCCAATAGGTGGGGACCACAATGACAGTAGGATTGAATTCTAGTGGTCCCACAAAAAGAAGGAAAAGAGCATGCCCTTTGAAAGTACACATTTTATTTTGACATAATTCGTGTTTAGTCCCAAGATGTGACCAACTCATTTTCTAGTCCTCTAACTGCCAATATTATTTTCTTTCCAAATTATCCTCTCCTTTTCTTAATCATTCTCATGTCTGTTCTATAATTCTCTCCATGCCCAACATGGATCAAACTATCGTATAGTTTGTCGAGAAAAATAAAATGAATGGTTTTGAGATTCTGGCTAGTCACATGATATAATGATTCTTTTTATAAACTTCAGTTTTACTTTGCGGTCTTGTTTTTCAGAGTTTTTTTCATCATTGCAGCAACAAGTTGATTGATAAGTTATCATTAATAAATCGTCAGTCGTTTGGTTTGATGACTTATTTTTTCGTTTGTTCTAACTTTTTGCTAGCTATGTTCAAGGAGGCTCGGTTCTGTTTCTTCATCTATTGCGAAATGGAGGCATCAACGTATTCAGTTCTTTTTGCTCATTTTCTCGAAGTTCTTTTTTTGTCCATTCTCAAATGTCGGAAAGGATGTCAACCGTAAAAGACACAAATATGTAATAAAAAACTGATCAACAAGTTATGTGTTTTTTAATTTCTATAATATTAGAATAGAATGTGCCTTATTCTCAAACAAATGCATCATAATGTGATAGCTTATTTCCAAATACACAATTCAGTCCCAATCAGAGATGATGGGCCTCTGATTGGGAGGGCCATATTGTTTATGGATTCCATAACTCCTGCCACACATTATATGCCTGTTGGCTGCAGAGTTATATTACACTTTGGTTTATACAGTTATATGTCTCCAAAAGCCAAATTAACTTTAACCACATAACAACAAACAAACACATCCTATTGCAATAAAGTCTTCCAAAAATCAACATGTTTCAACATTTGGGAGTAAGTGTAATCATAATGACAACATGGAGGATTGAACGATTGGTACGTGAGATCAGGGCTATGTGTCGCACCATGAAGGATTGTTCCATCACCAATGTTTATCGCGAAATAAACCAAACAGCTGACCATCTATCGAAAATAAAACCGGACTCGAGATATGTGGAACTAGAACCGAATACATTACCGCTTGAACCAGAAAAGATTGTGAAGGAAGATAAGCAGGGAACAATAAGAGTTAGACATAAGTGAATTTTGAGGTTGTTTAGAGAATTTTTTAAGAGTTTGATGATTCTTCCATTTGTTGAGTTTGAAGTTCAGTTTCATTAGTTTGTTTGATTCTTTTATAGTTCCTCTTTGTACAGGGTAGGGTCCCTTCAACCCGCTGACAAATTCAAATCAAAAAAATAATGACAACATTGTTAGTAGTGGCCGAGGGGACGTGTCGGTTCGGAAACGGACCAACACGACTTGTTTATAAAGCAAAATAACACGGCACGAAACAACTCGTGTTGTGTCGTGTTGAGCCACCTTGAGTCAACTGGGTCGTGTCAGGTCTAAGATTATAAGTCTCAAGATACATCAATTACGTTTAGCTAAAAACGACAATACGACCTGCCACGACCATACTAACCCGTAAGAAAGTTATTCAGTTTGTGAAAAAATACCACCCACTTTTTATAATTAATAAGAAAATTATTAGTTAAACAAAGTATTTTATTTGAAATAGTAACCAAATTTTCCTTGGTAGGTATTAGTAATCTACACTCTTGAGCAAATGCTCCCTTGAAGTTTGTTTTCATAATTATTTAGTTTTCAGGTTCTCACCTTTATTCTTCTTTGATGTGGTACAAATCATTGCCAGAAATGCCACGGTAAGAATCTGACAACGTCGTTGTCATAGGGTGTTTCTGTGCTCAGACTTTGCGAAATTGTTTACCACTCAAATTCAAAAAGTTTTGTTTTTTGTATGTCAATTAAAGTCGTCATTTAAACAAAAAACGACGGAACTGGGTTAGTTTTTGAGAAATCGACTACGATCTACATTAGTCATTACAGGATATTAATAAATCATTAAGATGTGATAAGTAAACTTAATAACCCTAATTTAATAATCATAGATTCTACTTCCTCTGCGACCTGAACTTTTGTCAAAACTATTAACGAACAACCAAATGTTTGACAATTGACGTATGTACTACCTTTAAATCAATCACAAGGTGGCTAAACTAAGCTGATAGAACGTTTTTTTAATTGAAAAATGTTGGGAAAGTTGATAACTCAATTGGTTGAGAGAGTTGGTAGTCATACATATGATTAAGGTTGAGAGAGTTGGTAGTCATACATATGATTAAGGAATACATGACCTAATAGGCTGAAATTAGATTCTTAGATCCTACCTACCATAATTAACTACTAGGGAATTCACAATTAGTGTATTTTTAATTAATAAATTTCTATTTGGATAGATAAGTAATCTGATTATAGTCATTATTAGAGTTTGCTTAGTGTAGAATAAGCCCTCTCTCCATAATAGGGGCTAGCCTAGGTTTCTAAGAGGCCTAAAGCCCAATACAAAATTGGGCCCTACTTGACCAAAGGAAAATTGAAGTTATAATGTAATATTCGTTGTCTAACTGATTGATAGTGTAGCCATAAACTCTAAAACTTTTAGAGTCTCAGATTCGAGTCTTAGAAGAGGTGGAATCCATAATTATTGTATTTGGGTTATTAAAAGTATAAATAATAATAAATTCATTCGTAGAATGACTAACGTAAATCGTAGTCGATTTCTCAACTATAATTCTCAAACGTTACTTCCTTTCAACAAATAGATAAATCAATATTGGCATGATCAGAAAACAAAAGTTTTCACAATACTAATTTTGGTTCATGTTATGCTAATCAATTGGGGAAGTCACATTTTGCAAAATATGAATGATCCAATCATTGATCTTGGTTCATATTAAATCAAATATTAGAAACATTGTTTGCATATTACAAATAAAATTGTGAGAAAAAAAACAAAAAGTTAGTTTGCTTGAGTAGGGAAGGTGGAGTTCATCATGAGTGACATTGGACACCATCCAAACAACAAACCATTACAGTAATTCATCTTTATTGGTTTATCATTACAAATATCATATTTAATGTGGAACAAACCAGGGTCTTAACATCTCTAGCCCTGCGGTAACTTAAGGTCCAGAGCGACAAAACGAGAAAAAAAGAGTAGAGAAGACGAGAAATGGGACAAGAGGTCTTGAAACATCTGATACCATGTCAAATCAAAACAAGTCTATAAAGAAAGGATTGTCCAATACTTATCTACTTGAATTTTAATACCTCGACAAGGTTATGTAATGCATTAAGATATGACATATTCTCTAGATGCCTAAGATTATTTTAGCAGTGCCTCGAACTTAACATATTTCACCAGTGCTCATTTCACTAGGTATTTTTTCAAACTTATTGTTAATATTTATTAAAAATACAAGGGGATCCGGTCAAATACCTTTTATTGTGAGATTTTATATGACATGTTTCCATGAACCTCCTTGACTAAGGAGATACTTGGTGTAGTCATAGAAAATACAATCTCCCAACTTTTCTTTATTTATTTTTGGAGAAACCACTACTTGGTTGGGTGGTGAATGTGGTCCCATTGAAAAGAAATTCTCCCTTTCTGTGGAAAGTGGCATGGATTTGGTCTTTTCACTTTTTGTAGTCTCAAGATGCTTATGATCTAGGTAAACTATAGCAAAAGAGGAGCTTTGCAAGCATTAAATGGAAAAATTCGAGATCCAGTATCCTATTGGAGGACTGTTCAACAATATCTGTAGGAAGGTTCAGGTTTTTCCATGGGTAAGTTTGAAATGTGGTGGAGAGGACCTGACATTCTTCGAGCCTAACACATGTATTTTTTTTTTCATTCAGGTGACTAGGAACAACTTTTAAACCTATCACGTGTGGACTTAGTTCCGGTACTTCGTTAAGTTTGTGGTCACCCAACTCAAAAATCAGTTGGCAATGAGTGGAGAAGATCTAGCTAGATATAATATTCTTGATTGTTGGAGTGTTCATTTCTCAATGTAGGACTATTTTCATAGTTCGTTCACCTTCATTGACGAATGTGTCCAAGGAGTAGTTAGGTTGGGCTCAAGGCTTAAAGATCCCTTGAGATTCACATACTTTTGGATCAAAGAACATATTGAGAAGGAGATGAACCAAGGACTTGATCTCTCAGTTTATGGATCATCCAAAGTTGTGAGGTACACAGGCACCTGTTTCAAGCCGTTTGTGAGTTCATTTTGAGTCTCATTTCTTCTTCTTGTTGTTCTTTATTCCTTTGCATTGCTCAATCTTGTTACTCAGCACCCTGTTATGATAAAGAACAATCAAACACAAGAGACTTAAGTGGTTTGATTGGCGAGACCTACTTGACGGCGAACAATGGCGCAATACTTTTCACTATGAATGAAAAACAAGATTACTGAGATTTCTCAAAGATTATAGGATTTGTAGCTCACGAAAACCCTAACACGCAGTCAGTCGCCTCTAACTTTCTGCCCAAAACCAACAATTGGATGCTCCCCTTGTTAAATCAAGAATTCCGACACAAGTAATAGAGAATCAAAAGGTAGCTTTATTGATTTGATAAACAAATATATATAGAGTTGTACAAAGAATGAACTTACATATGGAAAGAAAATAAAAGAACATATAATAACAAGTATAGAAACATCCTGTTTCTATTTACAAATAATAAGGAAAGTAATCTTCTAATCTTGGTCTTGAGAAACCTTCTTGATTGGATGGGAGGTGCTAATGTTATTGGCACCTCCCGAATTACTTCATTACCCCTTTACATTGATAACAACCCTTTTTGAGAAACCTTCTTGATTGGATGGGAGGTGCTAATGTTATTGGCACCTCCCGAATTACTTCATTACCCCTTTACATTGATAACAACCCTTTATAAGACTAGGGCAAACATAAATAATTGGGTTGGTCGCAAACTGGGTAAGACATCGACCCATATTTAATGCACTTTCAACACAACCGAAGAAGCTTCCCTTGGAAAAGAAACATACAAGAAAATGACACAAGGAGTCTGAATTCTGCACTCAATGTTTCGTACTTAAACAGAGAATGAAATGAGACGACACTCAGACAGATACTCTCGTACTTTGTTTTTCAGTAATTGGATTTGAGGGTTGTCTTTGTTTCAGGATAAATCATACTATCACTTTCGAAAAGTTCAGAAGAAACTATTAAAAATTTCAACAGAAAAAACGCAATTTGATTAAATGCGAAGCCGATTAAAAAGGCAAATTGTTTTCATATTTTTAGAGATTGATACACCATCACTACAATAAAAGAAGATCAATATCGAAAGCTTGATCAAATACCCAAGAATACATACCGATCCTTGCTCTTTATACCCGAAACAACAACATTAAATAAGAAAAACTCGAAAACTTGCTTGCAATCGGAGCATTATCTCAATACTACATGTCGTAAGACTTGATAGGGCTCAGTGCTTATAAATACACACAATCTTCATAAAATCATTAAACTTCACTCTTTGCCATCAGCTGCACGAAGTGAGCCGAGTGAAACAGGTGCCTGTGTTCCCACAACTTTGGATGATCCATAAATCGAAAGATCGATTCCTTGGTTCTTCTCCTTCTCAATTTGTTCTTTGATCCAGAAGTATGTGAACCTAAGCCCATCCTACAAAAGTTTTGAAAAACAAGTTTTTAGAGAGTGTCAAAGGTTCATAACGTTTCTAGTTTTCCTAATGATAAGAGACAAATGACTGTTTTGTAAGTATCGATACCTTGAGTTTCATGGTTGGGGCCCAACCAAGCTTCTCTTTAATGAGTGTGTTGTCCGAGTTTCGACCTCTCACACCTTCTGGTCCAGGAATATGTTGGATTGGGAGATTCTTCTCCTCGAAGCCGAGGACAATCTCCGCCATCTCGTTCATGCTTACCATCTCATCACTTCCGATGTTAACTGGCTCACGGAAATCTGATTTCGTCAATCTGTACCCAAGAACTTGATGAGCTCATGCATAAGATTACATACTAGAACTTCTCAATATAAAAGTTTGAGAATTAGTAAATGAAAGATTACCTAAGGACTCCTTCAACACATTCATCAATGAAAGTGAAGGAACGGGTTTGAATTCCATCTCCCCACATTTCAAATTTATCGGTAGATGTTTGTGCCTTTCGACAGAAAGCAGCTGGGGCCTTCTCTCTCCCACCTTTCCATGTACCGAATGGGCCATAGATGTTGTGGAACCGTCCAATACGGCACTCGACCCCGAAATCCTTGGTATAGTGCTTGCACAACTCCTCAGTCGCTAGCTTCTCTAGGCCATAAGCATCTTGAGGCTACACGAAGAACAATGAACTTGTAAGAGTATGTCACAACTAAGCTATGAGTTAGGGGGTTGGTTGTCGAATAACAAACCTCAGCAGGCCAAGCATCAGCTTCCTTCAAGCTAACATTAGTCTCCAATTGCTTGAATTCAGGGTAGATACAAGCACTAGAGGCATAGAAGAACCTACAAAATTAGGGCAGACAAGTGAGTTTCAAATTCGATATATAAACTCCTCATTCAACATTCTCAAATCCTAGTAGCTTCGAGCATGTTGAAGATGACATACCTTTTGACACCATTAATCCTAGCAGCTTCGAGCATATTGAAGCTAATCATCGTGTTGTTATACATAATGACAGAATGGTTTGATTGGATGAAACCCATTCCTCCCATGTCGGCAGCAAGATTAAAAACATGATCGACCCCAGAAGTGACCTTCAAGCAGTTATCCATAACCCTAAGATCAACAAGGTGGAATTCATGACAGAACATATCTTCGGTCATGTGTTCGTTCTTCTTCCAGTCAGAAGCAATAATGTAGTGACCTTCACTCTTCAAACGGCGGGCAATGTGGGAAGCTATAAACCCACCGGCACCAGTGATCGAAATCCTGAGCTTCTCCGATGGCCAGTAAAGTTCCCTCACTAGTTCAGCATAAGTGTACTCACCATATCCAACACCATTAGTTGTCATTCTGCAAAAATGTAATAAATCAGAATCATAAAGAGTTGGGTAGTTGGGTTTATGTAATTTCTTCTTAGAATCAAACTAAGAAGAAATCAAACAAAATCAAACACTTTTTTTAACTTTCATATAATCAAACACAAGAACTACAACATAAAATCAAACAAAGCTAGAAATATTGATGAACACTTAAATCTACTTCAACTCATAAAATTAAACACAACCCACAACCCAAAATCATCTCAATTCTCAAATTCCCTTAGTATACTAGAAACCAGTTAAAATTTCTAGCATCACACAACAAAAATGGAGGAAAGAACAGGGCATAGTTAATCAAATTGAAATCTAGCTCAAAATGAAAGGAATAATAAGTTACCTGAACAATATTGAATTTGAAATTGTGGGAACTTAAAAAGAGAAGATAAGAATTTCAGAGAAACTTGGACTGAATAACTTCTGAAACTCTCTCCCACTATTTATAATCCTAACAATGGCATTCGTCTTGTTGTTATACATCTCAGGACTACATTCCTTTCCTACTCCAGTATTCCTTTCTTGACTTACCAATTAGAATGGAGGGTAATGTTCACCTATGTCACTTTCAATAGAGAATTTTTTTTTCTACGGGTGAATCCGAGGCGGGTGACGTGGCAGGCGAGATTATCTGTCTGATTTGGAGAAAACATTTTTTCTCCACATCTCGCTCGGCCACGTCAAACTTTGGACGAGCTAATGTGAATGGGTGTAAGTCATGTTGCTCGGAAACACCCAGTGATGACCACACTCAGAGACACGAAACCGCAGGTAACGCCAAATGGTGAAATGGCATTAAGCTCTCTAGAGGTATAAAAAGACGCTAGCAAGCACTACCAACCCTCTGTCCCACGCATATAACCAACTCGCGTGGTTCATCGGCTCCACGGAAAACTCCTGACCAACATTCACCCGGGGCGGGAGAGTGGCTGGACATAACATCATTTCTTATTTGTTTAAATATTGGGTAATGTTCACCTATGTTAGGTTAACTTGTCAATAAGATAGATGAATTAGTCTATTAATTAGTAAATTAATATTGTTGTGTGGGGATGAAGCATGTTAGTATCATAAAATCGCCCTACCTCATGCTTTTGGGTGTAAAATTTGTGTCCAATAGTAATTAATAATGGAAAATAGATCCACTAATCACCATTAAGTAGTTAACTAGAGAAATGATTTAATTGCAAATGGACATTGAAAAATATTATTTTTCCTTAATAATTAGCTGGTTTACCTAATCATCAATAATTAAATTGGTTAATATTATAGAGCAGGTTTTATTTGTGCTTAAAAAATATAATAAGTTAATCATGAGAAGAGAAAGAGAAAGAGAAATGCTTATCCAACAACCCACAGGGTGGCATTTGATAACTTATCAATTATTGAGATCCAATTTGTAGATTCTTTCCTAATGTAATAATTTTTTATTCATTAGAAAAATCATACTATGTTTTATGTAACTAGAGAGATTCCAATAATGTAAATTCGAAAATGGTAGTGGCAACGGAAAAGCAAAGAGTGTTGGTTTGGTGAAACTCACTTTGGTAATAACATATGTCTTTCAACTGGAGAAATCACGTCTTTAATACTTCGCTAGAAATCACCACAATCAGATTTTGTACTTTTTGTGAGGAGGAAACTTCCCACTCCCATCGGGTGACGAAAGTGGAGAAATAGGTGATTTGGATTCACATAAATAAAAATGAGAAAATGTCAAGCTAGTAAATAGTAGACTAATGGTACCAAATTACCAATCATATGGAAAAGGAATATAGATAGAAACAAGGGGGGAAAGATAGGAAAGCTGTCTCTTTAGGGACATTCGATAAAATTAGGACGATACAGGGGAAAAAGACAGGAAAGTTGCTACTAAGACGAAGCTTCTCTCTCGGCATAGGTATTGCTGCTCTGTTTTGGCTAAAAGCAATCCCCAGACGGCCACACATACGACTAGGTATTGCTGGTGGGCTTAGCCCTGTTTTGGCTAAAATCAACCCCCAAACGTAGGACTGTCGCCATATCTAACAAAAATTAGTAGATTATCAAATTATGGATTGATGAGAATTGGGTAAGTTATTTTGAGGTGTAAGTTGGCCCACCACCTCCGGTATGGCCCGTTTAAAATGAGTTCGGCCCATTAGACACCACAGGAGTTATTTATGCTATGTTGGGCTTGGGCCTATAAGATGGCATGAGTTTGGATACTTTTAGGCACTAGGTATTTTACAAACCCAAACTATTAAGTATAGGTCATGAAATTTCAAAATTTAGGTGGGAGTTTTAAGGTGTTTTATGGTTGAAAGATATTTGGTAGGAGAACTAACTAGGGCTACCTCAACCTATACAATCAGAAAAGTTGCTTGTTCATCTATATATCAACTTTGTAATTGGTCATTGCTTTATGGTTTTTATTTTCACAAGTCACACCCACCAATTCATTTTCAAAAATAAAAGCTTTTTAACTTCCTAGAAACTTTTCATTATTTGCATTGAGGACTATTTTCTCACCTTTATTCTTTTATGTTATCTCGAACGAATCCGTCAAATTCTGAGGCCTTAACTTTTACGCTACCAGATACACAAATTTATTAGTTACGAGAATCCAAACTACGATAAATTTTGTATCCCTTTTCAATACCATTATGCTTTTAAAAGTTACAAAATAAACAACATCAAATTGGTTTACATAAGAAAAATTCAATTATACATCACACTAGGTTTAAGTTGAAGTTGTAATACGAAATTATGAATATGAACATGTTCATGACTTAATGGATACTTCTCTAGGAACATGGACAGGGAACATATGAATCTCATCTATCCATGGGTTTTTCTCTTTACCAGGATCTACTGTCTTCAAAGCTCTCCATACTGCACTATTACACTTAAACCCCGATCCGAATGCTATTTGCCACAGCCGATCTCCGTTGCTAATTCTTCCTTTAGCTTCTGAATAAGCAAGTTCATACCATAATGAACTACTTGATGTATTACCAAACCTATATAATGTCATTCTTGATGGTTCCATATGAGCTTCACTTAGGTCTAAGTTCTTTTCAAGTTCATCTAAAACTGCTCTTCCTCCTGCATGAATGCAAAAATGTTCAAATGCAAGCTTAAAATCTGGTATATATGGCTTTATCTTCATTTTTAAGATCTTCCGGCCGACTAAAGTCGCGAAAAATAGAAATTGTTCTGATAATGGTAGGACTAGAGGTCCTAAAGTTGTGATGTTTGTCTTCAAGGCTTCTCCTGCTACAGCCATTAAGTCTTTCGAAAGGGAAACCCCTATGTTTTTAGTTTCATCTTCTTCTTGATATACACAATTAAACGATCGGTCTTCTGCCCCTTTATGAGTTCGAATTGTGTGGATAAGTTGGTACTTTGAACGACGACGGTCGGATGATTTGTTCGAGAGAAGAATTGCAGCACCACCCATTCGAAATAGGCAGTTGGAGACCAGCATTGATCGGTTGTTTCCAAAGTACCAATTTAAAGTTATGTTCTCCATGCTTACTACTAGCGCATACGAGTTTGGATGTACCTGTTCATTTTGTTAACAAAACATTACTTAGAACCGTTTAAAGAGGACTAGTCTGACATTTCTCCAAAAATTTGGACTAAAAGTGAAATAGAATAAAAGCAGACACAATCACGGGCTACACCAATATATATCTATTATATAAAACACAATGGTGTTTTTTGAGATGGACCGTTGATTTATCTCTCAGATATTCACGTCTGTTGGATTTACATCAAGAACTTTACGATCTAATGGCTGAATTTGAATTGAAAAAAAAACTACTCAAACTAAATTCAGTTTCAACTTCTCCACCCACCCACGATTCACATCTCTTTAGTTGAACAATCTAGATTTAAAATTAATAACAAACTAACTGTCCACATCCTCAAATCTCTCACTTTTAAATTCGGTTTTAACTACCCATACCCCAAAGCTATCTGTTTTCTACCCTAAAATTTCTCATTCTCTACGAAATTCCTACTATCTCTCGGTTAATACTTAGGAGTGAGGAAATCACAAACTCATAACACTCGGTTAAATATCTCTTTGGATGTTAAAATAGCCACATGATTTTCTTTTTTTAATCATTTTCTTAACTACTTAGAGAGCAGATAGACATGTTAGAGGCATGAGTGAAGGAAGAATTACTAATCTACATCAACAATTAACTTCTTAGTAATAATCTACATCAACAATTGACTTCTTCTTTAAATTATGTAAGAATGTTTACTTTCTTCTTTTTGTAAAGTTTTAATTTTTTTTAGTGTCATTCTTTTTAACTGTTTGATATTTTTTTTTTTGAGTTTCAATCTTTTCTATATTAACTCTTCTTTTTATTTTTGCCAATTATTTTTTGTTTACTTTTACAGGTGGTAATAATTAGGGGTGTCAACGGGTCGGTTTCGGTTCGGGTATCTCACTACCCAGAACCGGAACCTATTAAAAATTACAGTTCCGGATCCTAGCGGTTCCGGGTCCGGTTCCATAATTTAAGGATCCAGAACCGGAACCTATAAAAATTGCGGGTATCCGTCGGGTATCGGATATTTATCGGTTCTTTTTATGACTTCTTATTTAATCACTTTTAACACTAATTAGGAAGGTTATACTTCATTCAAAAACTTAAATATTTTTTGTAAAACCTATTTAATAAAAGATACACGAATGAGTTACTAAAATTTTATAACAAATCCCATTATTGTATATTATAAGTTGCAATAAAATTTGTTATTGAATATAATTTGATTACCAATTAAGAATGTTATGTTAAGTGAGAAACTCAACGACACGATAAGAAAATATTTATCATGTAATAAGTAATTAGGACCTTAAAATTTGTGAAAAAATCAACTAATTACGTATTAAAGTCGGGTATCGGGTACCCATCGGGTACCCGTCGGATACCCATCGGGTACCCGTCGGATATACCCAATAAGTATTGAAATCTTATCGGTTCCAATCGGGTAATACCCGTCGGGTATTAAATTCTTATCGGATATCAAAATAAGGATCCAGAACCGGCATAAACAGTTCCGGTTCCGGTTCGGTTCCGGGTAAATGGGTACCCGTTGCCACCTATAGTAATAATCGACATTTTCTTCTTCTTTAGTCGATCTTCCCATAATTTTACTTATTTAGTCGATCTTTCTCTTAATTTTACTTAGTCACATCCTCAACTTTTCTTTGGTTTTCTCTGTTTTGATTTCTAATGATCATTGTTTGCAGGTAATGTAAATTATTTTTATTTGCTTCTTCCTGAGTAAATCTATCTTCCTAATACTCACTTTCTTTATACATTCTCTATTCCTCTGTTTTTATCACACTAATTAGTTCAATAAATATGATTTTGCTGGAAATTCAAGTTCTCTTGGAATTTTACTATTATTTATTTGTAGTTTTCTTTTGTCTTCCAATTACTCTAGATATGTAATTATTTTTTGTTCTTCTTTAGTACATGTATAATCTTCATGTTCTCTTCTTTTTCCAGATTTAGGTTTTTTAAATTATGTCATTTCCTGTATTTTTCAAAGTTATACGAATATGTTGATGAATTTTTAGGATTGAAGATGTTTGTTATAACAAGTCAAAGTTATGTTCACTAGATTATAGGATTAATGTAACCATTTGATTATCGGATTGATGTAAACTTCAATGATATTATTTGTTATTTTGTTTAGTTTTTGGAACATTAATGAACATTTTTTTTCCCCCTCAACTAGGTGTCCACCGCGTCCTACGGACGCGGTAGATCCCTTTTAGCTAACGCTTTTGGTATTGTACCTGTCGTGGTCGACCATGTCTCAGTGGTGTATGTATCTCGAGGTTGTGCATATCCAAATGTGAAATGCGTCACAAATTTGATTTCTATAACATCGAGGATGACACAAAGATCTGTGATTCGCATAGAATATGCGAATTACAAATCCTGTATGATGTTTGATGGTGTAGAAATGAAATTCGCGACGCATTTCACATTTGGATATGCACTACCTCGAGATACATACACCACTGAGACATGGTCGACCACGACAGGTACAATACCAAAAGCGTTAGCTAAAAGGGATCTACCGCGTTCGTAGGACGCGGTGGACACCTAGTATATATATATACAACGGTGTTACATGACCCGAAATTATGACTAATAATGACCAGACTGATGACATGCTATGCTCATTTTCTACTCGAGGCATGCCACGTCAGCAAAAGGGCCATGCTCGCGCGTAAATTTCGGGCCAAGTGTTATTTTGTATGAGAAGGATTAGAAGGAAACTAACCTGAAGGAGCTGTTTGGCAAGGTCAATAGAAATAAGACCAGCACTACAACCCATACCACCAAGATTATAACTCAAAATATTACTCCTAAGCTTATAGTGATTAACAAGCATAGCTGAAAGAGAAGGTGTTGGGCAAAAAAGACTGCAATTCACTACAACAATTCCAATATCCTTAGCCTTTACCCCTGTCTTCTCCAACAATTCATCAACTGCCCCAAACATAACCATCTCAGCTTCTTTCCTTGCCTCGGCCATACACGGGTTCGGTGGAACCCGTAAAACCGCTTCAGGTAAATACGTCGATTGACCCAACCCCGATCTCTCGAGAATTTTCTTTTGGAACCCTAAATTCTCTTTGGAAAAACTCCCCGTTAACGTAGACCGTTCCATAAATATTTCTCTAGTACATTTTCGATCGGGTTCTGGTTTATAACATGAAAAATCAACCAAGTATATTTTTCGTGGCCTAGACATGAAATAGAGTGTACCTATGAAAACCAAGAGTATAGAACATAAAAGTACTGAGACAAGATTGAATCTAAGTTGGTTCCAAAGTTGAACCAAATCATTCGAATTTAAGGTCGAAAGTCGAACGGATGTGACAAAGATTAGTGGTGTTAGTAAGAGGTATAGAGCATGAGAGATCAAATAGTGGTACCCAAGTTTGACATATTTGAGTTTTACTGATAAGAGGAAATTAGGAAGCTTTTTGATATCTATCTTGGGTTGAACTTGAATTTGAACTGAATCAGATACTGGGTCTGTTTTCATTTTTTCTTTCTGAAAGTTGGTATGTTTGTTGATCACACCAAGATTGGGATCAAAGTTAGAAAATGATGAAAGAAAAGGAAGTTGAGGTAAGGAATATGGGATTTGGTCAGATACCCAAGAAGATAAAAGATGTTTTTTTTTGTGGGAAGTTTGGAAGCAAATGAAAGCAGTAGATGGTGAGAAAATGTAGAGGAAGTGTTAGGGTTTTAAAGAGAGATGCCAGAGAGAGAGAGAGAGAGAGAGAGAGAGAGAGAGAGAGAGAGAGAGAGAGAGAGAGAGAGATGGGAGGATACAACTACCAAACGAACTCTTATATTAAAAAACTCTAATATTTTATTTATTTTATGGGTTGGAAAAAAATGGAGAAAAGAAAAATATAATTGATTGGATTTCTATAGAAAGTAATCAGATATAGGAAAATTCTAGGTGGAACTTGTGTTCGTAGGGCAAGAAGTTCTGTCAATTACATTAAGCGAAGTTTTGATTATTCAGGTAAGTTATCTCAAGATAGAAATTAGAACGTATAACCAGCAGTGAGAGAACCTAGACGACTGATATCAAACGCGTTAAAAAAGATACATTTCCATATAGATAGATTGCGTGTCGTTTCAACCACTTATCGACCACCCTACTAGTAGATATGTCAGAGGCAAAAATAAAATCCATTTTTTATTTGATGACAAATGCAACTTTTTGTAAGGGTGGAAATCGCGTGGGTTAAGATGACTGCTAAGCTTGCTTTCTATCGCGTCAGACTGGTCGAGCTCTCGAATTTTATGCCCATTAAAATTATTTGGCGGACTCAGGCGGATAATTTATCAGAAATTGAGCATTCCCAAACTCAATAAGGCACAAGACAAGTATGAATACGAGGATCTCGATTTTATAAAGAAAACAATGTCCAATTCACTAAAGACGAAAAAAATTTACAGACACTGAGACTATGACCACATTTTTGTTTGTAGTGAATTTGATTAAATTTGATTAAAATTGAAGAAATCTCCATCTCACCATTTTAGAATATAATCCTTCTCTATATTGCATAAATCTAACAGTTTTGTGTGGGGCGGGAAGCAAACTACCACTTCAAAATTCAAGTCCGACACTTTTATTTCATTACGTTGGTTGAGTTAGTCCGTATTTGAAATTACGGGTGTCCATGAATTCTAACGGACTTGGATGTCTATGACAACGTTCAAATTTCCAGATTTTTTTCCAGCCCTAACTAAGTAACTATCGACACGTAATTGCCCCAAAAGAGGATATAGGGACTATAATAATAGTAATCCAATCTTGGTAATTATTTCTATTTCTTGAAATTTATTAGTTACATACCACACTAAACATAGGAAGGGTAATGGAAACTGGAAAGCAAGACCTAGTTTGATACGACTTGGTTGGTAGGTTAGGTGAAAGTGAAACCTTACCTTAGAATATGAAGACATTAATGAGAATTTGGCACAATAGATTAAGGATTTTTTTATTTTAGGGATGACTCAAAATTTGTAGTGTATAAATGAAAAGAAATGGAGGAGACAGTTGTATAGAAGTTTGGTAACAGTTGAGGAGATATATAAATGCTTTGACTACATTATTAATAGTTGATCGATTAGTATGACATGAACCAATATAGTAAACGGTCCGCTATATCTTTCTTTTTCTCCGTCTAGATGGTGATTGTGAGGTATGGGCTAAGTGTATAAACACATATTTATTAGGTCACACGTAAACTCTGGACCATTGATTCTTCTTTTCAAGTCTCACAATTAACTTTTATTGCTTTACTAAAAGAGGATATTGTCCATGCTCTCTCTATATGGAAGTGATTATTAGCAAGGGACAAAGTGTCCATGTCCATTGCAATTATATTGAGTTATGAAGTCAGCCCTAATCAAGGCGACTCTCTAAATCAAGCTTCCTTTTTTCTTCAAAGTGTATTTCGGCTCGAGACAATATGACAACTCGATCAAAGTTTATTAAACGTATAGAATATAGATAGTGTATTTCAGCACTAGAGAATATGATAACTCGATCACAATTTATTGAAAATTTCTATGTTTGTTAACGGGGTAGTCCCCTAGACATAACTTGGCATATATAAGTTTTTGGGCTAAGCACCCAAAATAAAACAAATTATAAGGGAGCCCCTTTACAACCCAAGGAACAAAATGAACATATCGCGGAAGGAACCCTCTGCCTCCGACCAAAAACAAAAAAGAGAGAGAGAGAGAGAGACAAACACAAGAAAGATCGAGGGAGAAAGGGTTCGGGGACAGAAAGATAGATCGCAAAGATTACTTGATGTGGTTTCTTAAAGTTAAAAAATGTGATGAGACTAAGGGCGAATTTACATAGGGCTGGAGGTGACTTCCGAGTAACAAAGAATATCAGAGCTAACCCTTCCTTAAACTATATTAAGTTCTTTCGCTGCAATTGCTATTCAATTGATGCACCCAACTCATTTGGTGAGTCCCAACTTAGTCCTCTTAGGCCACAAGTCCAAGTTCCTATGTAGGCCTTATCCAACTTATTATTTAAATTAACTTCTTTTTTTATACCTTCCACTTCTTTTTGTAATTTTTGGAATTCATATCTTACAAGTTTTTCAATCATGTGTTCCAAAAACACATGTACACATACAGGTTTTTTAGGTTAAAGATTTTGAAAAGAATTTTTTGATGAAGGCCCAAATTTTGAGCCCAAATACAAAAAAAAAAATCCAACCGGGATTATTAACCCACCCAAATCCAATAATCAACTAATATCTCAAATCAAACCCAAATACACATCCCTATGCTCAATCCGGACCCAACTCGCATCTCTAAGACTTTATTTATTTTCATATTCCCTCTTTTGCCCTCTTATATATATGTAACCTAAATCAACACCCTCTCACTCTTTAAAAATCGAATCTCTCTCTCTCTCTCTCCCTCTCTAAATTTTTTTCAGCTTTCCCTCTCTCTACATTTCCAGCTTCATCATCTTCAACCATCAGCTTCATCGTTTTCAACCATCAACTTCATCAACTTCATCATCTTCAACCCTCTTCATTATCTCTTTCTCTCTCTAAATTTTTTTCCAGATTTGTATCTCTACATAAACCTAAACCCTCTTCAAGAACATTCATTATCTTCCTTTATTTTCAATCATCTTCAATCATTATCTTCATCATCTTCAATCATCATCTTCAGCCATCATCTTTTTTGTTTGAGCGACCTTCATCATCTTCTTCGTTTGAGCAACCTTCATCATCTTATATCTTCAATCATCTTAATGGAGGTCAAAAAAAACTTCAAATCTGGTTTTAGGGTGTTTTCATAGTTTTGTAGAGAGTTAAATATATAGATTTGTAGATCTACTTATTTGAAGCTCCATTGGTGAGGTTGTTCTTGGTTTTAGGGTATTTTCATGGTGTTTACATTGTTGTTTCGTACAGATTTGTTAATATTAGCAACCACTTCTCGTTTTGTAAGCAACACTTTACAGTTTGTCTAAACATTTTACGGGATGTGTTAACACTATTCCGTACAGTTATGTTAACAGTAGCAACTGGTTCTCGTTTTGTTAAAAACACTTTACAATTTGTGTTAACATTTTAAAGGATGTGTGAACATTTTGAAAAATGTTCACCACAATTTTGTATTAAAGATGTTCAGATCAGTCTAACGTTTTCTAAGCATTTTAAGCAGTGCGCAAACATTTGTTAAATTGCAAGGCAGAATTCAATATAAAATACCTACACTTCTCCGCTGATGAAAGAACTTTCGATTTTGAAACGGACATACTCCGCCGTTGTGTAACATTTCCAAATTTGTCTTAACATTTGTTAAATTGTCTGGCCACTACCCAAACAAACTAAACATTCCGTATAATGTTGTGACATTCATCTAGATGTTGTAACAACACTCTTGGATGCCATTCGACAGAAGATTATGAACAAGATGACAAAGCACAGAGACGCCGCTATTGGATGGAATACATTTATGTGCCCCTCCATTAATGATGTTCAGGATGGAGAATCCAAAGTTGCCGAGACGTGAGTTACGTCGAGGCAGGCCCACTTATTTTTGAAGTTTGCCGAGACGTGAGTTACTCTTACATGCTCTTGCCGGCGTTTGCAAGTAGACATTCTGAAAAATGTTGAATGAATGGATTATGCCTTCATATATTTTCTTAAACAAAAATGATATTTATTTCTCTTAATCATATAATGTTATCAACATTCCTCAAAATGTCTATATATCTTTGGTTGTGTCTTCACATTTTATCTATTTCTTTACACATTCCGAAAAATGTTGAAAGAATGGATACTTATGTGGTTAACTATTCTTTTGTAGATTTCTTTTTCATCCAAAACAAAGGCAAAACTGTAGATTACATTCATAATAATGTTAGAACATTATCGATTGTGGCTTCATATATTTTCTTAGACAAAAATGATATTTATACAGAGTTTGAATCATATATGGTTAGCAACATGGCCAACATTTTGTCGACATTCTCTAAAATGTCTATACATCTTTGATTGTGTCTTCACATTTTGTTTACTTCCTCAGACAAACTATTTATTGTCTATGCATCTCATATATTTTGAAGAACAAAAATAATATATTAAACAAATGTACTCCATATTCTTTCAACATCAAGATCCCACAACAAACAAAAACAGTACAATACCACTCAAAATAATTTATAATCATTTTTTGTTTGTCCTCTAAGCAAAATGAAGTCGTTGCTGGTTTACGAATGTGAACATAACACCATTTCTCAAAAACAACTTCACTATTGCTTAGAACTTCTTTCTCAAAGCACAAAATATCAACCACACTTTCAATTGAGGTTTGATCTCCACAATCTTGTGTTTTCCTTCAATATTGATGACACCGCCCGATGCTTCAAAAACACAGTAATACATATGTTAGTATTTCTATATATTACTTGCAAACACTGTAAGACTTATGCAAACAATTTGTAAAATGTCATACCATCACCACCACTAATGTACAAATATATTCTGAAATGGATGAAGATTAGGTAACTTGCATGCTACATTATACATAATGCTTGAGGAACAATATCTGCAATTCTTAAACATTCTTGAAAATGTTCCAACATTATTAATATTGCTTTAACATTATTCGAATTGTTTGAGAACCAATTGTTGTTATTACCTTGCGCCCCTAAATATTATTTACAATGCTAGAACACTGTCAAAATGCCGGGACAATACCAATAATGCGAAAACATTATACTTAATGTTAGACCACAATCAATAATGAGAGGACATTTCAAAAATTTGATGCCACTGTTTTCCCCAAATTTTAACTTTTTTCACAGAAACTTATGTCATTTCGTATGCATTCCTAAACATTATGCAAAATGTTTGGGAATGCATCTTACCTTGGTCTGTGATTCAGTCACCTTTAATATTTTTTTGCCTTTTTTACTAGGCCCTGCAATTGTTGTCTCTTCACTAGCCCTCTTTCTAGAGCTAGCTCTTTGTACAACCTATTGTCTTGCTGCTTCTCCTTTTTAAATGTTTTGCACAAAATGATATGTTTGTAAAAGACCCAAAAATGTTGATAACAAAACCAAAATGTTTCTACACAACCCAAAATGTCAAAAACATATCAATTTTTACTCATTAATAACTGATGGGTCATGAAAATGCCCCATCTGAGTCGTTTAATTTAGTCGAGTTAGTTCTTTTCGAGCCTTTATTATAATAAAATGGTTGGTTTTCTTGATTAGGTGTGTTTTGCGGAGTTAGGTGTGAAAATGGTTAAAAATGAGAAAAAGATACACGGAGGGTATTTTGGTCATTTGGAGTCAAGGGTATTCTGGGAAATTTGGACAAGGTAAGTGACGAGTGAAAAGTAGAGTCCGAGACGAGCTCGTAGGAAAAACGGAAGTCAATTCGGAGTCCGGAAGAGTGAGATATGCATAGTCAAAGTTGGAGTCAAACAATGTAGACTGGTGGGACACTTTCGGGCACCATTCTGGCTGGTGGGATAATAGCAGGTGACGTGGCACAAACCGGACAGCAGCATGTGGTCCCTCTTTTCTCCTTTTTAACCCTCCGAAATTACCTAAAAGCCCTTCCTTTTTGTCTCACTTTATGCTCAACCAATAAGAAATCATTTCTTGAGTAGAAAGCAACCCTAACTTCCTATTTTGACTCTCTTTCTCCCATTTTCTCCCAATTAACTCCTAAAACCCTAGCTATCAACCCACCTATAAATAAATCTCTACCTCTTTCATTTCTCTTAAGACTTAAAATCCCTCTCAAAAGGCTTCCTTCTCTGATTTCTAAGCCACTCCCCCTTCCCTCTTAGCCTCTCTTTCCTCCTTCTTGTAGTAAAAAAACCCTCTTAGCCTCTCTCTCCTCTTTTAGCCTCTTTTTCTCTCTACCTCTTCTAAACTAAAAACCCTAGCCCCCCATTCTTTTCTTCTACTTTCTCTACCACCTTCATCTCTTCTCTACATTTTCTTTCTAATTTCTTCTTCTAACCTTCTAATTTCTCCATACCTTCTTATCTAAAATCTCTTCTTCTTCTATCTCTCTTCTAAATTTCTTTTCTTTTATCTTCTAATAAGCTATTATTTGGAGTTTGGGTAATATTCTTGAGACACTTGGAGCTAAAATTGGACATCAAAATGGAGATACATGGGAATATGGATTTTGAACATTCTTGGTGATTTCTTTCCATCAATCTTTTGTAATTCCATTTACTTTATAAATTCAATGAATATTACTTTAGTTTCCATGAGTAGCTAAATTTGTATCTAGGGTGTAGAGGAAACCCATATTTGGGCTTATTTTGAGATATGTTATAAATCAATGAATCCTTATATTGAGCTTCAATGCCTATTGATTGTCATTTCATGTTGATTCTATAACCTTATTATCATTCATGCATTATAATTAGATATTTCATGCTTTTATTGAATTATTAGATGAGATATGCCTTTTAGATAATGAATGATAGTGTAGGAATTTAGTTTTATATGATAGTCAATCAAACATTCTTGATTTTGAATTGTGTTATTAAAGAATATTATCCGAAACCTAATTAGTTCATTAAGCTAGGTTTTGAGTTATAAACAAATAGTGATTTGTTGATTGAATGCTTGTCTTAAGTAGTCCATTTATGTGGTGAAATCGAAAACCCTAGATTATTCTTCTCACCTTGATTTCATTCTTATTAGTCTATTAGTATTGCTTTCTTTTTTATAGTAGTTTCCAAATCAAATCAAAAATTTGAAAGGGGGTTTAATTCGAGATTTAAGTAAAATAACTTGTCCTTTGGAACGATACTCGATCTTATTAGAAATACTATAACTTGACCCCTACACTTGGGGAATAGACCTAATTTAGGCCTATCAATAACCACAAAATCCACCAACACCCCACTAAATGTTAAAACATAAACCAAATTGTCTGCCACATTGACCAATAACATCACTGTAATAATCAAGTAAAACTCCCAAAAATTATAAACAAAGTACTAAATGTCCCAACATAACCCCAATTTCTGGAACACAACCCAAAATGTTAAAACAAACCATTCATTTCATCAACATTTCAGAGAACAAAAACTGGACTACAAATGCTTCCAAATTGTCCCTTACTACCTTGTGAACTGCTTTCAAATTACATTTGTAATTTAAAGAATTTTTCTTCTTTTGCTCCCTTGGCTCTGTACGTTGAGCCTCCACCATCTGCTCTTTCGATTTGGATGTCGCAGATCAATGCTTCAAACACACAGTAATAGATATGTTAGATCATTCAGCAAAATGTTCCAACACGACTACAAATGCTACAACACTGTAAGTTGATGCCAATGGTTTTCAGAACTTTTCACAAAACCCTAGGAATAAAAGTAGGAATAAGTGAAACAACATTTTACAGAATGACAACACACTATGCCAAAACATTATACGAAATGCGAGACCACAAACAATACTGAGAGGACAAACATATCATTTTCTTGCCTTTTTTACTAGGCCCAGCGGTGGTTGGCTCTTCACTATCTTTTATATATTTTCTGCACAAATTGAAATGTTTGTTAGATACCCCAACATGTTTGAAACAAACCAAAAATGTTTCTACACAACCCAAAATGTTACATCATATCAAGTTTCAGGGGTAAAAACCACCAAATGCATCAACACCCAACCAAATTTTTTATAAAAAAACAAAATGTCTCCAATATTTACCAAGAACAGAACCCAAGATGTCTCAACATAACCCTAATTTCTTTAACAGAACCTAGAATTCTAAAACAAACCATTCATTTCATCAATAAAGACAAATAACCAAAAATCGAAAACAAAGTACTAAATGTCTGCACAGAAACTTAATTTTCTGATCACAACCCAAAATGTAACAACAAACCCATAATTTCATCAAACAAACCTAACCTAAAAACTTGATGGAGAACCATAAACCCCAAAATTACCTTCTGTGAAGATGCATGATTCTGAAATAAAAAACAAAATCCATAAATGTTTTATCACAAATCAAAATGTTTTCAACAATCACGAAGAACAACAACTTAAGAGCAAGTTAAACCCCCAAAAATCAGGATCAAAGTACTAAAGGTGTGAAATGAAACCCTAATTTTTTGAAAACAACCCAAAATGTCAAAACAAACTCATAATTTCACCACCAAAACCCCTAAAACTTGACCAAGATCAGAGATAGGAAGAAGATTTTGAGGAAGAACATAGTCGTACCTGTGTGTTAAACGCTGCCGAACAGAAATTAGGGTTTGATGATGCTCGAAGAAGAGAGAAAAGAAGCCGATTTGTCGAAAGAGAGCGAAATAGAGAGAGAGATGGGAAGATCAAGTTGCTTTTGAAGGTTTAATAGAGAGAGAAAGTAGCCGGAAACGCTTCGGTTGAGAGAGTAAATGGCCGGAAATCGTTTCGTTTGAGCGAGATAGAGAGTGAGAGAGTAGCCGGAAACGCTTCGGTTGAGAGAGTAAACGGCCGGAAATCGTTTCGTTTGAGCGAGAGAGAGAGAGAGAGTATCCGGAGATGCTTCGGTTGAGAGAGTAAATGGCCAGAAATCGTTTTGTTTGAGCGAGATAGAGAGAGAGTAGCCGGAAACGCTTCGGTTGAGAGAGTAAATGGCCGGAAATTTTTCTGTTTGAGCGAGAGAGAGAAAGAGAGAGAGATAGAGAAAGAGAAATGTTTGGATGGAAGAGAGAAAATGAGGGTTTTAGTGTCTAATCAATTGTAGAGAGAGAGAGAGAGAGAGAGAGAGTGTTTTGAGGGAGAAGAGTCTAATCAACTCAGACTTGAGGGAGAAAGAGAGGCATGTGTTGGCTGACACAAGTACATTTGGGTGGGAAATGGGTGAGGGACATAAGAGGTAAGTATTTCTTTTGGGAGGATAGGAAGGTAACATCACTTTTTGAGTTTTTTTTGAGATATTATTCCCTATTGGGTTGGATTTGGTATTTGGGCTCCTTTTTTGGGCCTTAGATTTATCCTCTCTTTTGAAAATGGGACAATCAATGAGGAAAAGGTGAATTTGATTCGGTAAAATGTTATAATTTTTAACCCTCCACCAATCAAATGATATTAGGTACTTAATTCTCAACTTTTGATCTCAACAAAAAAAAAATTTCAATTTTTGCATCACAAATGTTATTTGGTGCAAAATTTTGGGTCGACCACATGTCAAATTCTGATGTGGCCAGTCCCATTGGTCTGGGCATGTGGAGAGATAAATGCCTTAACCAATGGGTGGTGGCTACATTAGCCTTTCTTCTTCTTTCTTTTATTTTCATTTTTAATTTTTCTTCTTCTTCAAAATCTTTTGATTTCTTCATGTTCTTTTGATGGGGATAATTCATACTTCGCTCATAAGAGAAAAACACTGAAGATAGGATTCAAAAGATCATGAT
Source organism: Eschscholzia californica subsp. californica (assembly GCA_002897215.1). Classification (NCBI taxonomy): domain Eukaryota; kingdom Viridiplantae; phylum Streptophyta; class Magnoliopsida; order Ranunculales; family Papaveraceae; genus Eschscholzia; species Eschscholzia californica. The sequence goes on along the minus strand of BEHA01050348.1, from coordinate 179,978 downwards.
TTCTTATTAGAAACCAGTTCTGAATATCTTACTACTTTTCTTAAGTGAGTTTATCATTTGATCTAGTTTTTGAATGGTTAAATCTTTGAAAAGCGTTGATCATCACACTAGTTTTAGGTTGACTACGAATAATTTTAAAATGATTTGTAACTTGTAATCAATTCTCTCAAATCTGAAATTGTTTTGGTGTCCCGGGCTTAATCAAGTCCTAGAGCCTAAGCCAGGTCCCAAATTGAAACCAACATGGGGCCACTCGCACTAAACAGTCCGAAAATATACTCTCTCACAGACCGTCCAATCTGAGAAAAGGGCACTATAGAATTTTTCAGTCAAACTAGATTGTCGGGAGCCAATGCCAGTAACACAAGAACAAAAAAATGGGGGTGGTTTTAGGATCACCCAAATTGTTATAATGTACTCATCACACGATAACTTGAGTCTATAGGCGCCCCTCATGTTTTACTCTTACGCTGCAGTCTGAGGGGATTCAAACTAGCCCGTTCGTGGTGAGTTTGAACAACACAGACTCAACCCTATCTAAGTGCAATCGGACTGCTCAGTCGGAGACCCACTTGAAGTACCAAAAGAGAGAGGGGGCAGCACAATAACATAAGGACAGGGTGTCTATAGATAGAGGCACCCTCAGGAGCAATCAGTGAAGGGTTTATCCAGCGGTCAATACATGCTTGCCCAGAGTCCTCGAGCTGCGCAAAAACCAAAGTCGAGTTGTATTTCTTTCGGTTCCAATAGCAGTACGAAGAAAATATTGACTGAAGTCAAAATCCCAAGAAATAGTTTTTATCAATCTTACGGTTCAAATAAGAGAAGCTTTCTTCTTTCTTACTACCTTGACTGTTTCCTATTTTCTCTTTCTTTCCTTCTCTCTCTACAAAGAAAAGAATCAGAATCAACCCTCATTCCCCTCTCTTCATCTTCTTCACGAAACCCTTGATTTTCCCACTCCAAAAAGCCGTTTTTTCTGGTTTTTTTTCTTTCGAGAAGTACATAAAAAACGGGTCTTGTCCAAGCAAGAAGATCTAGAGACTAAGCAAAGAGAGGATTCTTTATCTTAATCAACACTCTTTTTTAGATCCATTGCCTCCCCATGTCTAGAAACCCTAATGCTTCTTACCTCATTCTATCTCTCTTCTTCTTCTCTTCATTTTATTAGTCATTCTAGTGTTGTTGTCATTGTTGATTTTGAGGAAAGATGAAGATTTGGAGATGGGTTTTCTTCATTTCGATCTACTTTTGCTTATTCAAATCTGGGTTGTCTTCAATTGAGAATTTTCAACAAGCGTAAGTGTTTAATTTATTAAAGTTTCATGCTTGATTGTTTCTTCTAATGGGTTTCTATGATTTTTGGTTATCTTTGACTATGTCATTGTTGGTCACTTTCCATGCCAATTCCCAATTTTCAATCCAAAAGAGATAGCTCTTGCCCTTGAATTGACTTGGAATGATTCCAACTTTTGCACAATTTTAGACATTAATGAGCCTCAAAAGTTCATCAACTACATGTTGCTTGCTTGCTTTTCTTTTTCATTTGATGGTTCTTGTTGATGCTGGTGTATGAATTAGATATCCTTGATGACATTGTTAAAGTTAGAATAAGTTTAATTAACCATTGAAAAGGATTACGAAATTGGCATTATTAAAAGATAAGAAACTCGTCGATACTTGATATAGGTAAAGTGGGAACCGACAGGTAAAAACGCAAACCACGATAGTAGCCTATTAGGTGATCTTGACCAATAAGAAGATAGTTTGGAAGATTACAATTTATGATATTTGTTTGAGATAGAAAAAATCACCTAAAGATGATCCCCTAGGTGTCTATCTGTATAAATTGGAAAGCTTCCTAAACAAAACTAAGTCCTACTCCGAAAGAAACTAACAAACTCGCTTTTGGATCGATTTTGGTGGATCATGTAGTTCTGATCTCATTTCATGCGCCACTGTAATGGACATGTCTAATCGTCTATACTAATCCGTCATGGTTAGAGTTGGAAGTTTGGGAAGACATTCAAATGTGCCATTGCTTACCTAATCAATTTTTATGAATTAATTATCTTAGAGATAGTCGACATTCACCCTTTATTCTCTATAACTATTCATATTGGGCTTATATCAAGAAACAATTGCCATCTTCGACTAGATGTCGAATGCAGTATTTGTAAAGAAGTTCTTAAGCTAGTGGATTTCTTTGGTGTCTTTCTGGTGCACATATTTGTATGTGCTCTCGTTTATGTTACATATTTACCTTCAACATCCATCCAACGTTCACCTATTTTACTTGTCCATACAGGTTTCCTATTGTGGAGCCCGATCATGATCATACAAAACTTCGTCTTTCAAGAGAAGGCTTAGAGGCAATAGAAAGAATAACGACCCCTATTGCAGCTGTTGCCGTAAGCCTCCGACCCATTTCTTGTCCAATTTGTATTCATAACTCTTCATATTAAAAATGGAATAGTGCTTTGAAAGTTGTGTCTTGGTTCCAATTAAAATATGTATGGCTAGTTGCAATCTTCTCCGAGGTGAAAATTGCATTTAACATGGATATCATTGATGGCAAGATCTTTTATGAAGTAATATACTGTAAGAAATATGGGGTATGGTTAACTCTGTTCCTAACATGATGAAGACGTAGAATCGTAGATCGCGCAAAGCATTTTTCCCTACTTACATTCAAGGAATGAAATTTCGAAAAATTTCGGTCGACATGACCGAAATATTTCGGTTTTTCAACCAACCGAAGTAAAAACACACATACATGATTTTCGTGTAAAATTTCGTCCAAAAAAATCGAGATTTCGACCGAAATCTATTGAAATTTCGAAATAGTTCAGAGATTTTGAAAGATTAAAGAAAAACCTGGTTAATTCATCGTTTTTTTCTTGTTTTCTCCATAGTATGCTCTTGATTTCTTCTTCTTATCTTCTTGATTTCTATGATTTCATATTTTAAGGTGATTTTAGAGGTGAAGAAGAAAACTGGATTAGGGTTTCAGATGGGGAAGAAGGAGAAGAAAGGGTTACGGCTGGCTGCTGAAGAAGAAAGGATTAGGGTTTAAAAATTATTATAAGTCTAAAAGCCCCTCTAGAAACTGTTGTTGGCACCCTCTTTCTCACTGTCCCTAAGCCTTCGAGGGTGCCTGTAACACTTTGTACGGGTGCTTTAGAAATTTACTACTAATTATTATTTAACCCCTGAAAAAATTCTGATGTGAATATAACCCCTCCAATTGACAAAATGGTTAAAATTTAAGAACATTTACCCCCTAAACTAACTATTTCTGGGTTATTAGGGGTGAATAAGTGATATTAGCCCTCTAACTTCTATTTTATTGCATATTAGGCCCCCAAGATACCAACCTTTCATGCTAAACAAACTTTAATAAGGATAATAAAATTTCGACAGATTTGCAAGATTTCCACACAGACCGAAACGTTTCCACGAAACGTTTCCACTTTTGGACCGACCGAAATTTCCACCGAAACCGAAGTTTCATTCCTTGCTTACATTCACTAACAAAATTTGACATAAGCTGGCATTTTTTTAGAATGACAATCTCGGTTCAGATCTCTGTAGACACTTTCGATGTTTTGAAACAGTAAACTCTTATAAGTGACGAGATTACCAATTTAAATACTATCTCTTACATGTATCCATTGAGCTTGGATCGTGCAAATTGGGCTTCTAAATTGTCCTTAACACGAAAGTCCAATTTTATGTCTCCAATTTAGCTTGTTTTATAATGAATATGCGCAGAGAAAGAATGATTGGGAAATGTGGAAAACAAAATATGATGCTTTTCTAAACAAACCGTTACTACTCTTCTGACTTTTTCTTAACGAATCATTTCAGGTAATCGGTCCATATCGTTCAGGAAAATCATTTTTGCTTAATCAACTCCTCTCACTTTCCTGTTATGAAGGTCCATCTTTAGATCCAATTATTTGAACCTTTTCTTCGTGGTACTCTTGACAGTTATTTGAAGATTTAGTATGCTTTTGCTGTCAATTTTTTTCGTACTAAGCGAAATTTATGTTTCTTATAGGTTTTGGTGTTGGTCACATGCGGGATACGAAAACAAAAGGTTGATAAAAATCTCATTGAACCTGTTAATAGCATGTACTGGTCGGTCGGTGCTATACTGTTATAGTCCTTTTCGTACTATTATTACCTATTACTGGTTCCTAACCCTGGGTTATGTTTACCTTGACTTCTCGGCCCTTTTGTTCTAGAGCCGCCATGGTCTATGTTACAAGAAACATCAACAGTATGTAGTAATGATAAGGCGGAAACATGGATACCTTAAATAGAAGCATCCATTGGAAATATGCCTAAGAGTTGAAGCTTTTCAGTATCATATGATTGTGTTTATATAATGTACGCTATTAGATTACTGACTTAGTTTTGTTTTTTTTCGTAGGAATATGGGTATGGGGAACCCCAATAGAATTGACAATCGACGGAGTAAAAACATCAGTGCTTTACCTTGATACAGAAGGCTTTGAAAGTGTTGGAAAATCAAATGTATATGATGACAGGTACGTGAAATCATATTTATATCACATTCATTTGGTTTGTATTGGTGGTTCTCTACATGTGAAACCCTACATGATTTCTTTTATTTACAGGATTTTTGCTCTGGCAACTGTTATGAGTTCCGTGTTAATCTATAATCTACCTGAGACGGTAATCTATTATGTTATGCTAAGCTACATTTCTATTGATAGCTCCGTACTGATCTAATTGGTAAAAAAAATTGCGGTCCTGTTTCTTACTTAGATTCGCGAAGCAGATATTTCGCGGTTGTCATTTGCTGTTGAACTTGCAGAAGAATTCTATGGAAGGTTTGCACTCTCTTATTTCTTATAAATTCTTGAGTTTGTTCCGGAGATTTTCACCAGTCTAGTCTAACTTGTTCTTTGGGTTCCTTCCTATTTGCACATCGAAAACAGAGTGAAGGTACTCCATAGTCTTTTTACCTTTTTTTCTTTCATCCACTTATATATTTTCTTTTAATATGATCTAGTTCTGTGTATTTGAATAGTTGATAAAATATTGCAGGGACAAGATGTTGCATTTGAACCTGCCAAGCTTTTGTGGCTCATCCAACGTGACTTTTTACGTAAGAATAATATGACGGGTTTAACTTTGTACTGGAATTTTAGTGTAGGCCTTCGTTAATTACTAATATTTATTTTATGTTACAGAAGGGAAATCTGTTCAAGAGATGGTGAATGAAGCTCTTCAACGTGTTCCCAATTTTCACGGTTAGCTTTTATGTAGATGCGAAGTCATAGGCATGCGATTTCTACTTTTTACAATTTTTTGAACACATTATTGGATAATGGCAATTGTGATTGCAGGTGACAAAAATATCGATCAGGTTAATCAAATCCGAGAATCCTTGGAAATTATGGGTAACAGTAGTACCGCCTTCAGCTTACCGCAGGTACTTGTTAGTCTACTGCTGAATATAAGTCCAATGTTTAGTTGTAATTAGTTGCTTATCCTGTGACTTTGTAACAGCCTCATCTCCAGCGGACAAAACTTTGCGACATGAAGGATGGTGAACTTGACCCTATTTATGTTAAGAGAAGGGATCAACTGAAAGAACTTGTTGCTGCTATTATTCGTCCAAAAATTGTGCAGAGTAAACCTCTGAACGGGAAGGAGTTCGTATCTTTCTTAGAGCAGGTTCCATTTTTGTCTCTCGTCCGTTCTAGTTCTTAATACAATTAAAGTTTTTAGATTTTAGGGTTTTGGATTGTTCTTTTACGCTGTGTAAGTTGTTTGTGTGATTCTTCTCTGACATTAATTTATTGGTATTTCAGATTCTTGAAGCATTAAACAAAGGAGAGATCCCATCGACAGGCTCGCTTGTGGAGGTTTTCAATAAGGGGATTCTCGAACGGTGCTTGAAGTTATACAGTCAAAAGATGGCTGAGTTGCATTTGCCTCTGTCAGAGGGTTCTCTGCAACAAATCCACGAGGAATCCAAACAGGCAGCAATGAAATCCTTCGATGAACAGCACTTCGGCCACCACCATGCTAAGCAATCCGCTGAGAAACTGGATCAAGAAATACTCGTGGTATGTATGAGAGTAGTCGACTATGTTAACTTGATTTGAGACATGTGTACGGATAATAGAAGTCTGACTAAACTTGAGTGTTGCAGAAGGTATATAACTTGTCTCGTTTACAATTTCCTTTGTCATTGTGCAGACATACCAAAACTTCATTTTGGCAAATGAATATAAATCTTCGAAGCTATGTGAGGCATTATTTACTCAATGTGAAGACAAAATGGACCAGCTCCAGGTCCTTAGACTCCCATCCATGGCGAAATTTAATGCGGGTTTTCTCCAATGCAATCAAAGCTTCGAAGAAGTTTGTGTTGGGCCTTCTAAAACAAACTACGAGCAAAGGATGGGGAAGGTTAGCTCCCGTCTTATTTCATCACTTTTCACTACTTGACCTAATTTCTTTTTAGGACACTTTTCTTACTTGAGCAACCTTGTAGTTTGCTTGTGAACCTTTTTGTTATTTTTCGCATGCCTACGAGTATTCTGAAAGCAAATTCTTCCATCAAATCTTGCAGATGTTGGGGAAGTCTCGATCTTTGTTTATTAAGGAATATAACCACAGGCTCTTTAATTGGCTGGTCGCTTTCTCCCTTGTCATGGTAGTGGTTGGCCGATTCATCGTAAAGTTCTTTTTAATGGAGATTGCAGCTTGGGTATTATTTATTTTCTTGGAAACATACACGAGGATGTTTTGGTCAGCCGAGTCTCTTTACTACAACCCAGCATGGCATTTTATTGTCGCCACTTGGGAGACTATAGTTTATAGTCCTATCCTCGACTTGGACAGGTGAGTTTTGTCTCTGTTCATTTAAGAATTTCTAAAGAAGTCTAAATCGATAACCAATGCTTTCTTTTTTCTATTCCTTTGTATAGATGGGCGATTCCTGTTTGTGTGTTGTTAGCGATATTTATTCTTTACTGGCGGTGTTATGGACGGAGGAAACACGGGGGACATTCGTTATTACCTCTTTACAAGAATAGAGAGAGAACAGACTAATCAATGGAAAGAAATATACTCGAAGCTATCTACATGTTCGTAGACTCATTATTCATCTGTTTGAGCTACTTCCTAGTTTTTATACGGAGCCGATGATGAATATTGAAGTTCTTTTTATGTAACTTACTCGAAAGGGTTAGCAGATGAACGATCTGAAAGGTGAAGTTGTTTAATTTAAATTTTGTGTTAGTTCTAGTACAATGTCCTTTGTTGTATTTCAGGATGTGATAGGGAAGTGCTAGATCATATTGTTCAAATACTGTAACTGTGCACGAAAAACAAATTTATCAATTCATCAATCTCTACTGCTGTTTTCTTGGTGTAGTATTTTTGGGGTTACTGTTCTTTTTTTCTTCGACCCTTCAATTTTGGTCTTGGAATACAACAAACTCTGTAGTAACAATTGTACGAGGAAAAGAGAGAGAAATACGACAACCTATATTGTTTTATATTGATAATCGATGAAGTTCAATTTGGTTGAGTGGTATATATTTGTAAAGCAGAATTGAATCTTATTGTAGCATATTTACTTCTCCATCCAGATGTTAGTAATGAATTTAGAGGAGGCAGGACACTAGATAGAGAAACCTACTAGAAACCCAATCACATCAATCCATATACAAATAAATCACTCATCTCAAGAACCCTAATCACTTAATGTAGCGTCTTCGGTACATCTAATTGATTAAATTAACAAGACCGAGACAATTTCTCTTTCAAAAACCCTAAAAAGTCTCAAAACCCCCAAAAAGATCATAAGAGTTTACCGAAAAATTGTTAAATGGCTCGAAAATAGGGGATGACTACGGCCAAATGGTGATGTTGCGACTCTAATTGGGCAGATTATTTCTCTCTTCCCATAACCTGGCCAATTGGAGCATACCGAACTTTGTATAGGGAACTTTAATAGGCAATACCCAAACTTATTAGACACAATGTTGCTAAAAGCAATCCCTTTTCAAACATATTTTGGTTAGAGGCATCCTTTCTGCGGTTTGTAGGTCTCTATGTCTATTTCTCAATATGCAATGCCCTCGGGCTTAGAATGCCAATTCGAGTTATGGCCAGCTACGAGTTTCCGGGCGACGACTTAACTCCTTATTCTTCTTCTCTTTACTCCCTCTCTCTCATCTCTCTTCGGTGAAGGGGAGGAGTCCTTTCGTTAGAGAGCCAGTTTGAAACAAAACCTTGAAGGTTTGGTCGACCTTTCAAAGTCTGGTTTTGTCTAGAACTAGACGTTTCCAACGAAGGGGCTCGTCAAGGTTTGGTTTCGTTTGGAAACTTGGCCATTCAAAGTCTGGTTCTGTCTAGAACCAGACGTTTCCAACGAAAGGGCTCGTCAAGGTTTGGTTTCATTTGGAAACTTGACCTTTCAGAGTCTGGTTTTGTCTAGATACAGACATTTCCAACGAAGGGGGTCCTCCCCTTCAAGGTTTTTGGGACCAAATCTTCACTGGAGAGAGAGGGTAGAGAGAAAAAGAAGAAACGGAGGAGAAGAGAAGAGAAGAAGAAAGAGATATTTTTTAGTTAAAGTCGTTGGCCCGCGATTTTTTATCGAAAGAAGACAAAAAAGAAAAAATATATGATACACTCTCAAACACAGGGTGTCGCTGACCATATTTGGACTACTTGTTTTGATCACGTCCCAAGGGTAAAACACATTGTCTATAAAACTTCTCCATCCTGTATTGTTACTAGGGGTCGGAAACGGACCAGACGAGTGTCTACAGTCACTTGCTCTTCCGATCCGCGGACTAAACGCATAAAATCTCAATTTTTTCCATTCGAACATCCGAACAAATCGGGCGGGCACTTGACAAAGTTTGGTTTTTCGTTGCCCGTCTAAATTGTCGGGCAATCCCGACACCAGACCGGTCAGACTCGGACACGATGTTTATAGTGTTCATAAAAGATACTCATTAAGATTCCACCCAAGCAAAACTCTTAAACCCAGAGGTTGGAATTAATTCGGACGGGCGGGAAACGGACACTAACTTAACCGGTCTGGGCGGAACTGACACAAGTCCTAAGTGTCCACTCGGACGTCCGGACAAAACGGGCGGACATTTCAGATTTTTCTCTAACAAAGTGTTCGTCCGTGACCGTTTTGATAGTCGAGCAAATCGGACATCGGTCAGTCGAGCACCGATCATTAATGAACAAATAAAGAAATTTTTTTTCGAAATTAAAATTGTTTAGTAGCTAAATACAACTTTCTAAACTCCTACTTTACAATTCTAAAAAGTAATTGAGTACAAAATTAAAAGATAATCATTGAGATTTCTCATGGATTATGATCGGTTCTATTCTTCTTCTCATGGATTACGATCGGTGTATTGTGGATCCTAGAGTTACTGATGACATATTGAGATTTTAGAGGAGAGAAAGACTGGATAAGTAAAGAAGCAAAGACAAGATTAAAATGATTTCTAGGGTTATGTATTTTTACTCTCGAAATCTAACCGTTGTAGCTAACCCTACAAATCTAAAGGCTTAAAATCAATCATGTAGAGGGGCGAGTATAACGGGTAGGATAAACGAATGGGTATGGACGGGTTCGGTTGGGCGGATTATATAAGCGGACGGACTCTGTCGGATCACCGGGTAAGGACCTATGCTCGCGTCCGTCCCCTTAAGTTCTTTTGGTCGGGTTGATATAGACCAATTCGGGCATCAGACGGTCATGGACCCTTCAGACACGGACGGTCGTGGGCGAGTTTCGTGTTTCCGGGCCAAAATCCTACCCCTACTTAAACGTAGGCCAAACAAGAGTGTTCTTCTATCCCTCAACTCTTTTATAAGGTATCCCAATCACTATTTTATTTATAACTAGTGATGTGGGATCAAAATGTGGAGTTCAAAACTTATTTTGTAACGATAACATAGTCCCCCATTGTAATGAGATGAAAGAGATACAAAACTTTATAAAATACGAAACGTAATCTTTCCATGCACTTACATGTAAGTGTGTAGCTAAATGCTAACTATATTGATTGATTTTAACTATCTATTATACGATTAAAATGTCTAAGTCGAAAAAATCAATCGGTCAGACTTGAGCGGAAGGCCGGTTAGAGCCTGTTGTCTCTGTCCGTCCAACTAAAAATTTGGCCGTCCGGACAAGTAATGTCTATCTGGGACGCGGGAAGCCCACGGATACATCGGACTCTGGCGGTTTGTGGGCGGATCCGGGCTCACAGGCCTTGTTCCAAAGAAACTCTCCTGGGTCCCGCTTATATAATCAGATATTATCCATTTTCCGTCCCAAATATTTTTCCCAAACCACGTAGCAAGTAGAGTAATTAGTTACAGAAATTTCGTCTTCCTCGTCATCTTCATTCATATCTTCCTAACTTGAAATTGAAATCTCTCTCTCTATCAATTAATTTGTTTCCTTTTCAAAACCCTAGAATTTTTTTTTTTAATAAGAACTCATCAACAACAACATAAACCCTAGAAATGTCAGCACATTCAGCACATTCAACAGCACCAATTACTAATTCAATTCGATCTAGAACAACAACATCACAACAAACTCCATCTCCATCACATTCAGCTTCAGCTTCAATTTGTTCATCCATTCATAAAAGAAAATTAACAACATCAGAAGATTACTTACCCTTTTCTTATTCAGATACTACTAGAGACGGTGGTGTTCTTACTACTTCAAACGACGACGATCCTGAAAGTATAACAACAAGAGGAGGAGGAGGAGAAAGAGGAGGAAGTGTCTTTACTGATTTTGAAAACGATTCAGAAGAAGTACTTGACGAAGAAGATGAAGATGAAGAAGAAGATAATGATTCAATGAGGGTTTTTACTTCTTCTAGGTTAGATAATAATAATAATCCAGCAAAGCTTGCTAAGTTAAGGCAAAAAAATTACTCATTAAAAGCTAATCCTTTGAGAGAGATTAGCAAAGGGGAACGTGGTAATGGTTCTGGATTACCGACTAATTCTTCGACGGCAATTAGGTCGAATTCATCTGTGGGGATTGTTGTTAAGGATGAATTGGTAAAGGGAATTTTCACTGATAATATTCAGTCAACTGGAGCTTATAGTGCTAGGGAAGAAAGCTTGAAGAGAGAGGTAAAGATAAAAAAAAAAAAGCAATTTTTCATTTCATTTTTAGGTTTTGTGGGTTTTGGATAATAGTGTCTATGATTTGAAAGTATAATGGGAATTGAATCTTCGAAAAAGTATATACATATTAGTCAAGTGATTGACTTTTAGGGAATCAAGTTTAAACTTCAACATGAAGATGCCTAAAGTTATTGCTTTAATAAGTTCGAAATGAAAGTAAACTACTAGATGTTGTAGTTCAAGATTCAGCCACGTCATTGTTATATAAATTTCGATACTTGGGGATGGGGTTAAATTGCATTTTCGTATTGCTAGAAGTATGTCTTGTCTACTAGTTAACCGCTACAACTAAATGTATGATTATACGAGGCAAAAACTAGAAGCTTAGAGCATCTCCAATGCAACACTCAACAAATACTCAATTAATCCAATGTGTCAAGTATGAATTGAGTTTCTCTTTCCTAGGTGACATTATTGAGATACTCAATTCAAAATTCTTCTCCAATGCAACACTCAAAAAAACTCAACATTTACTTTAGATTTCCTCTTGTTTCTTATTTTAATATATAATATGGTGATGTGGACCAATTGAGATACAACAATAAATGTTGAGATATACTCAAAAGAAAACTCAATTTGAGTTTTCTTTTGAGTATCTCAATATTTATTGTTGCCACATCATATTAAGATTCTAGTTGATTGTTGCATTGGAGAGTGTTTTTTGTTAAAAACTCAAGTAATCCTATGTGTCAAATTGAGTTTTTCAAGTTGAGTGTTGCATTGGAGATGCTCTTACTAATGCATAACAGTCTATTTAATTGGCAGTAGTTTCTTTGTCAGTTTTTGGTGATCTTGAAATCGTGTAAACTTATTCATTGGTTTGTTAATGAGGCAATTTGTTATAATGCTTAGTTTAGTTCTTGGCTCGTAATGTATTTACTTTTTGAACCATAGAAGTTGTTTTAATTAGCTACTTCTGAATACAATCTAAAGGAATGTTGTTATAAATTGAGGGAAGTGTAGATAAAAACTTGTATATGAGTTCGACGAAGTGAAAAAGTGAATGACGCAAATGGGACTGTGGGAATATAAATAGTGTTTAGTTATTACAATTTCTCTGTACATGATACGCTAGATTGCATTTTTATTGTGCTGATGTTTAGGTTTATTTGCAGGAAGCAGCAGGTCGACTCAAGTTTGTATGCTTTGCAAATGACGGAATTGACGAGCATATGATTTGGTATCTCATTTAATTGAATCTACGAAGAATCTGAAACCATATAACTTCCATATGTACTTGTTCTTACTCTTAGTTTATGTCACTTATGCGGTTTGAATTACTCTGACTTCTTGCCTTTCTCCCTTTCTACCAGGTTGATAGGATTGAAGAATATCTTTTCAAGGCAACTACCAAATATGCCCAAGGAATACATTGTTCGTCTTGTAATGGATAGGTCGGCATCTTTAAAACTTTGGGAAACATTTGAAATTTGCCATGTTTTTGTCAGCAAAAAAATTATTTCATACTCGATAATCAAATAACCATGTTGGCCTTTTGCAGAAGCCACAAATCTGTAATGATTATCAAGAGTAATGTGGTAGTTGGAGGCATCACGTATCGTCCCTATCTCAGGTAAACTAGTGATATACATATATATATATATATATATACTTAGTGCATCATTTTCTTTGACTAAAATCAATTTGTAATGATCTACCATAATTTCATTCTGTTCATGTATAGAATGAGTTCATGTGTCCTGTTCTCCTAGTAGTGTTATGACTTATGACACAATATGTAGCTAACATATAAATGTTTTCGGAATTCTGAAGGATCTTGATAGCGAGGCCTCCTTAATTTAAAACACTGAATTGGGGTTTTAACTTCTACTTCGGCTTCATGCATTTGCTTGTCTTGAGAAAAAAAAACTTATTACTCAATTAGATAATGGTTTTACATTGCACTCTATTTGATAGGGATTTAATATTTTTTTTTTCGTGTAACATCATTTTTTGGAGTTTTGCAGTCAAAAATTTGGGGAGATAGCGTTTTGTGCAATTACAGCAGATGAGCAGGTAAAAGGCTATGGAACAAGATTGATGAATCAATTAAAACAGCACGCTCGTGACGTTGATGGGCTCACTCATTTTCTAACTTATGCAGACAACAATGCCGTTGGCTATTTTGCTAAGCAGGTTTTTAGTTTTCTGAATCGCCTTAAATGTATTCCGTGCAATTTATTTCGACTGATGTCTTTTACTTGTATTTGTTTTCAGTTTATGGTGTGCCTTATTCACTTTTGTTTCAGAAGACCTCTATAACTGATCCATGCATGGGGCAGTGGGGTAGAGGAGTCTAATTTTTCTAACGTTTTAGAAAATGACTTCTTTATAAATAGCAAATTAGTCAAGAAATTCACGTGTACATGATATCTTACTATATTATAAATATAGTTATTTGAATGATCAAACACTGTAGTCACTCAAAACGGGACTAAACCAGAAAGTTAACCGAGTATGAGAAACTGAAAAGTCATTAGCTCCTATAATTTACCACTATTCTTAGTAATCTCTCAAATCTGAACCTAAACATTTCAAATTACTTCCTAGGCTGCCCAAGAAAGATATAATTTAGGTAAAATTAGGAGGCATACTGGATAAAAAAACTTTACCACAGTACCACTTACATTTTTGTTTTTTCTTTTTCGCTTTCCATGAACTTCAAAGCATACATAGTGTTCTTTCTTACTTTAGCATCATCAGATATAGTTGGCAAGTAATGTGTGGCAAGTAATCTATTTAATAGTTTCCATCTACTTATGTTTGTTTGGCATTATTGATTTTATCAAACTTTTGAAAGAATACTAAAATCTGGGGTCTCATTGATAGGGGTTCACGAAGGAGATTTATTTGGAGAAAGATATCTGGCGAGGGTATGGTTAAATTTCAATGATATGCATTCAAATACTTCCGAGATGAACTATTCTCAAATTCTCAATAAATTGATGTACGAATGAAATTTCTTCACTTTTCAGGATTATTAAAGACTATGATGGAGGAATCCTTATGGAATGCAAAATTGACCCTAAGCTTCCATACACTGATTTGTCAACTATGGTTCGTCGACAGAGGCAGGTAATGTCAAACATTGTTTACTCAATCTGATACAACTCTGTAGATGTATCATCTCTTACATTAGAGAGCATGTAGAGCTACTAAATAAGGAAGTGACACCATTATGAGAATTGAAAACCAACAAATCATAGAGTCATCTTCTTTAAAATCTTGCTCGATTCTTTTCTACTTTTAAGGATACCCCTGCCTCAAAGCAGGGGTGGATTCGGGGGGGG
>BEHA01050348.1:54153-165405 GCA_002897215.1 Eschscholzia californica subsp. californica | reverse complement strand
GGGGGGGGGGGGGGGTGCTCCCCAGGCTCCACCCATTTTTCCTTAATATTAGTCAGAAAAAAATTATGTATACATATTTATGTATGTGTATTACTTTACCATAAAAAGAGTGGTAGCTTAGTGGTTGTTGGTTTATTTGAAGCATAGGATGGTAGCAGGTCTTAGGTTTAAACCCCCTCACCTACACCTTTTGTTTTCTTTAGGAAGATAATTTGTGTATGAATTTTAGCATTCTATACTATCACTTGGCCTTCAAAAAAGAAACAAAACTATTTGTTCGACCATTAACATATATAGTTGAACGATTGTATTCACGCTAGAAATTATCTTCTCCGCAACTAGTCATACGAATTGATTTTCTTTTGTACCTTTTTAATTTATGGTCAACTCTGTCTAACGTAAAATTTTGGCTACACTCTTGATTAAATATAGATCCATAGTACTCTGTACTATGTAATGTATTTGTGTTGTTAATTTTTCTCTCGTTAATCACTGATTTTGCAATGATTTCCCCTTTGGTATATAACTTCGCAACCCTAGGTCTGAATCCTGGATCCGTCACTATTTGAAAGATGGGATATACTTAGAAATCGGTTTTTAACATAATCTAATATATTGCTCTCTTGATTTGTTTGTAATGCCAGGCAATTGATGGAAAGATACGAGAACTCTCTAACAGTCACATTATTTACCCAGGAATTGACTTTCAAAAGGTATTAATATTGCTTAACTGCTACAGTTTTCTGCTTTCAAATCTCTTATTTTTATGGCATGCTCATCAAGAAAATGCTATTCGCATTTGATAAATACGGTAGTTGGTGTATACATGAAGGAAATACAACTTTATGTGGTAAGCAATAAACCATCTCTTAGCATATTAAGTTTATTTCAGGCACAGCCTATTACCTTTTCTTCCAACATCTATTACAGGGTATTTGTATCTACAACCATATGTAGATAGACTATAGTTATCTTTATTCGGATTCTCTGAAGAACGGAAAGAATAATGTATTGAAATACATAAAGGGACCATGAATGCACACCATATTTGTTTTGCTTCTCTTATTGCAAAGTATGTTTCATCATGATATGTCTCTTGAGGCTTAGGCTTGACAAATGTTGTACATTATTGGTAATGGTATTAGCTAGATCACTCTTTATAGACGTCTTTCTTTGAAAAGAAAGTTCCTTATTCACATGTCACAACTAAGCAATGTAAATTAATTAATGCCTTTTATTCTTATTAATATATAGACTCCTCATTCCTAAAGAAGCCGATACTTCGACATATATTGAGTGATAGTCATGGTGTATAACTGTCATTGGCATCTTTTGTCTTTCAGAAAGAAGCTGGTGTCCCGAAAAGAATCATCAAACTCGAGGATATCCCTGGATTGAGTAAGTAAATTAAAACTAGTGATACCTTGGTCATATGCTTCCTTTCTGTTGATGCTCTCAGTTCTTGGAATGGCAGCGACATACTAGTTTTTCCTCCAATCCATGATTATAACTGTTCATATAGATATGGGTCTATTGGAATTCTAGTATACTGAACTGAGAATAATCTGTTCAACAGGAGAAGCTGGGTGGACTCCCGAACAGTGGGATAGCCAGAGTAGGGGAATAAGTTCTACAGACAGTACCTTATATCGCCAGTCATTGAATAACTTCATGCTCACACTTCTCAAGGTAAGTTCACGGCCTCCTCTAATTGGTTTCCTCTTCTAGAAAAATTATTGCTAGATCCTTTATTTCTGAAGGTAAGTTTTGGTACGAATGGTGGGAGCTTCCATCCAAACTTCACTTTCTTAATAAGAAATGCTGCCACTAGATCGGTTACTGTTTTGATGAGTTTATCAACATAGATGGTAAATATAGGAGGACTAAAAATCCACAATTCCACATTGTACGTGACCTCACCCGTTCAGAACAATAAAAGTGCATAAAGGAGGTTCAGTTTTCAATTGGATGAAGATAATGGATTTTACCTCAATTCAGAAGTTATTAGCTGCCACTTAAGAAGCTAAAAAATAGGCACCACTCAAGTATCATTCTGTTCACACTGTTTGACTTAATTTTGTTGTTGTTCACAATAGATGATACAAGAGAATCCTGACGCCTGGCCTTTCAAGGAACCAGTTGATGCGCGGGATGTGCCTGATTACTATGATGTCATCAAAGATCCTGTTGGTAAGATAGTTCTGTCTACTGGTATTATTTCATGTTAAGTTCGTACACTGTATTTCATAAATTAACAAAAGCAAACTCCAGCTTACCCATTTATTGCACGAAATTCTTTCTCAAGCTCGCCTATAATAATGCTAATATATTAAGTTTGCAGCATCAATTGGCTCTTCCTTTTAGAACTGTTGAACCGAACTTGGATCCTTGAAATAGACCCGCATATCCAACCATAGTTACCATATTTAATTGATTGTTTTGTAACTGCAGACTTAAAGATGTTATCGAAGAGGCTCGAATCAGGGCAATATTATGTTACACTCGAGATGTTTGTTGCCGATGTTAAGAGGATGTTTGCTAATTGTCACACCTATAACTCTCCAGAAACCATATACCACAAATGTGCTACTAGGCGAGTCTCGTTCTTTTGTCTTTTTTTTTTTTTTTATTCTTTAGAGTAGGAGCTGCTTGTGTCAATTGATTTAAATGTTCACTTTGATGCATGTTAGGCTGGAAAAATTCTTCTTGAGCAAAGTGGAATCTGGTCTTCAAGCCAGTAGCAAAAACTAGCTAGAGAGAATATATAATCCAAACTCCGGAATAGGTACAGAATCTTGTATCATACTATTATGAATTTTGTTATCGATAAAACTAGTGTTCTCAAATCTTATCATTTGTTTGAACGAACAGGCATGTTGTTCAATATGGACTCGAGCGGGAATCAGAGATGTACTACGACGGAAAATTTACTAGGATATATAGAGACATACAAGAAAGATCACGTCTGCTAATGTGGTAAAAGTATTTAACTTTCAGGGTGGGAGACAAAATTGTTGTTTTGTTATCGTCTCCCTAACCCTTTCATTTATATTTACAGGAAGAATCTTGAGTATTTGATAACCTAAATTAAAACAAACTGATTATGAAATAAAAGTTGCTTCAAACTTAGCAGGTTGACCTTTAAATGATTTATGAATGTTCTGTTTAGTTTCTGTTAACAATTTCCTGATAAGGGTCTTAGGCTAATGCCAATGTTGAATAAGGAGACAGAGACTAGGTTCTCGGGTATATAAAGATCAGTAAGGTTCAATTAGATATTTCATTGTCATTTCAACAAACTAATCTGGAAAAAATGAAGAACATTGAGTTCGAGCCCTGTTAGGGCCACTCCATAAAAACACAGAAGTACAATAACTATCTCAATCTACATCCCATAAATTGAAGAATCCTTTTAGGGTTTTAGTCTCGGCTTTTCTGGTGTGTTTCCGAGTTCCACGTTGGATCCCACTGTTCAGGGTTGTTAGCCTGATTTGTTGTTCCTTCGCCACGAATCCGCTTCTGCAGATGTTCCAAACTGGCAACTCGCTGCATAGAAAATGTTCGGCCCATTTTGTTTCCCCCAGTCGAATTTTGAACCTCTTCAACAGGAGGAGAATCCGGCAAACTGTTGTTGGCTCCCTCATCATTTTGAGTGCTCGGAGAGGGCTGGTAGATGGGCTGTTTGGGGTTATCTTGCAGGTAAACGGCAGCATCAGCAGATGTCTCAGATGGGCTACTACCATCGAACTGCATTCCCCCTACCGATATTTCAGAGCTGGCTTGGATCATCGGATTTTGACCTGTTACTCTCTTAACAGTTTCTTCAGCCATCTTCACCTGAAAATTAGCAGGCAAAAGAGATGGAGAACTAAGATACTATCAAGTTCCAAAAGTTACTCGATACAGTAACAGAGTAACGCACCTTTGCTTTGAGTGTTTCGACATCTGCTTGCAGGATTCTATTGTTTATCGCTTCGGTGTTGTACTTTTGGCTTATATCAGTTAGACGATTAAGTAACGAAGCGTTTTCGACTCTTAACTGTGCAACCTAAAGAATGGCATTCAAAAGAACTCTTCAGGACAATAAGTGAATATCTACCAAAAATGGCAGATAGAGTCAACAGATAGAGCCAAACCTGTGTTTCAAGCTCACTCAAGTGTGATTGTTTTCTTCTTCTTGAACGTCTGGCCGACTCTCTATTCGACAGCATTCTGAGCCACATGACGAGGGTTCAAAAAAAATTAACTGATCAATGAAACAACAGGGAAGTTCTTCTCAAGTTAATGCAGAAATTAAAGCTTCATTACCAAAGAGGTCAGGTTGGTTATGTCGAATAGAAACCAAAATCAAATGCAGAATGCTACTAAGGGTTACCTTCTTATGCGTTTCGCATCAGCAGGATCCATGTTATCGGTTATTTCAGTCTCTCCATCAAGATCACCATCATCATCTGTCTGATCTCTTGACGAGGCACTAGTCGTTGGTCTAGATTGACCAGCTACCGATTTTTTCTGCAGCACAGGTAAAGCTGGAACACCTATCGGCCTCTGAACAATCTTTTCTTGTTCAGTGGAGAAACCATGTCCAGATCCTGCAAGGTAAGAAACAACTACTCAACTTGAGCTTATAAGATAGTGGGTTTATCTTCTTGTTGGTGTCATTATCGGATGAAAAGCAGAAACATATACGAATTTCATCTCTCATGGAACGATGGAAACTCTAAAAACTCGAGCTTTTTGACATGTCAAATATGAAACCTAGAAAGTAATGAACCTCCTTTATCGATCAAAATAACACAAGTCGATATGCAATTACAGTAGTGTTTCTTCTGCAAATTGATTAGGACAAACAATGAACTGTTGTACCTGAAGGTTGTCCACTTTGAGGTAAAGAAGTAGAGACTTTAGGTTTTAAAGCAGAAGCCTGTCAACATGATATTGGAACATATGATCAGATTAATACAGAATCGTAAAATGATCGAAAACTATCGAAACGAAAGGTACAAACCGAGAGAGCATTACAAAAAACTCCATATAAATTTGTTTAGATCAAATGGGTACCAAGATTGAAGCTCAATCGAATCGAACGATTATGGTGTTAACCAATGAATTAAATTTCGAAATATTTTTCCATTTCCAAATCTACCTAAATTTTCATCGAAACTAAAATTTAATTAAATTTCTCTTAAAAATGTCTTGTCAGGCAAGTAAATTTCGAAATGAAAAATTTTGATGAAATAAAAAAATTTCTGACTTTGTGAAAGAATTGGGTAACCAAAAAAGAGAGATAAAATTTCTCAGTAATTCTCACCGTACCCTAGACAAAGCAACAGCAGCACAAGCCATTTCAAGACGACGTTTAAGAATTTCTTGATACTCTTCCGAATCTATTGGAACATTAGCTGAAATATCATATTTCGGCGGCGCCGGTGGAACCGGTGGCGGCGGCGGAAGCGGAAGAGAAGGTTGAGGGTTTTGTTGTAAGGTGTCATCTGCTTCTTGAAGAAATCTTTGAAAAGCCCATTCTGATGAACTTCTACTCATTTTTGAATCAACTGTTATAATAGGTGTTGTTGTAGATGAAGACGACAATGATGGTTGTTGAGACGACGGTGGTGGTGGTGGCGGCGCCGCCGAAAAAGGGTCGGAGATTTCCTCCACTGAAAACACCTTATCCATTCGCATTTTCGTTTGTTAATTTTTTTCTCTCTCTCTCTCTAGAATTGGGTGGGTATTTGTTGTTGTTTATATTCGATTTGATAAGAAGAGAAGACTTTTTGTGTTGGTCGTGTTTATCAAATTGTCATTGACTCCCACGACATTAATCTTTATGTGTCCCTAATATTCCTCCTAGGCCAATGCTAAATAAACACCTAAAAATTCGAACGAAATATTGTGATAAAAAAAATGTGACATTTCAGATATTCACATTAATCTACTATACTCCTAGACATTCACGATATAATGTATAATCAGCACCCTTATGAATACTTAGTTGTTGTTCCGAATTAGTCATGTTAGATTATGTGTACATAGTGTCTCCGAACAAGTTTATATCATTAAAATTTTACGAAATTTTATTTTTCTTTAGAGGCTCTGGTTTACAACTGTTAAGCTTCTAACGGCGTGTTGTTGGTGTAAAACACAAACTTGTGAAATTTGGTGACAAATATTTCCGCTTGTCTTACGAAATATATTTTGTTACAAAAATTTGAACCACCCAATCTATCAAACATGGGTAAAGGAATTTTATGTGAATATTTATTTTTCTTTTTTCTACAAGAATTTCAAAATAAATGATTGGATATCGAAGGCCCCGGCCATGAAATAGAAAGCGAGTTTAAGGGACCCGAAAAAGAGAAAGCGGACGGGAGACATGTCGGGCCACCAAAATTCACCACTTGCCTTGTGGATGAGAGAAGAGTTATCCACCACCTATATAACAAATAGCCCTAAAATTTAACACGAAGAAAAGGGGAAAAAATGTTGTACTACTAAACTATATCCACTTGCTAAAAATCACTTGAAAGTGAAGTAACACTACTCTCCCTCTTTCTCTCTCTCAAATGTTTTTGAATTGAAAATGCAATTTACTTGTCATCCATCACCAACAACCTAGTTGTTCAGTGCATCTACTCTGTAATGCGGACGTCTCAGGTTCTCTCATAGAAGTCAAAATTTAAGAATATTGAATTTGAATATAAATAAAAAATAGTATTTTCTGTGGACTTTAGATCAGTAATAATTCGGCAATTATTGCGTTTATCAAAAGTATCGATGTATAAATGTCTTTCTAATGACTTCTTTTGTAGTCAATATTCAAAAAAAAAAGAAAATTACTTTTCAGTTAAGCAACTTTTTTTTTTTGGAAATAGCTAAGCAACTTAAAAGAAAAGATGATAACCCTTCAAATGTTTTTTTTGTTGAAATACCCTTTAAATGTTGTTAGATTGAATATGATTCACAAAAACGGTCTTTCGAAAAACAATTTACTTTTCGTCTAAGCAAGTTAAAAGGAATGATAAGGACACTGTTCCAACCAGCAATATATTCACTTTTAATTTGTTTGTAGAATAATTATATTTTGTGGATAAACTTTTTAGAACTTTTTGTCTTATACTAAATCATCCACAAATATATGGAAGGGAAAAAGTGAACAAAGTTTATGGTTAGAAATTTTGTTGCTTTTATTCCACTATTTTTATAAGCCACAAAACCAAGAATGTTTCAAAATTCAAAATGTAGGTCCCCATTGAGGAATTTTGAAATAGGTCTGCTTCTATTTGCTCGAAAATCCAAAAAAAAAAAAAGAATTGATTACGAAAAAATATCATGTCCCATCAGATACATGGACATGGAGCCACTTTTTCTGACATGACTTGCGAACGATTTCTAAAGAAAATTCAAGCCCATACCCAAAATTATACGAATAGAAAACTAGAATAACTCGAGTTCTTTCTGAACAAAGACGTCTCAAGTGAGGCTTCCACAATAACTTGTTTGATTAAAATGTCACAACCATTGTTTTCAATCTGCAATTTTTATTTGGATAATAAACAAAAGAGAAGCTAGACAATACATTAGAATGAGATACGAAAGAAGCTGAAGTTCGAATCCACGATAAATGCAGTAGAAGGCGTATTCATCTCTCTACCTAACGCCTGTCTGAAGCCACAGATTCAGAAGAGAATAGGTATTTCACTCGAGAAAGAACAGAATCGTGTGTTGGATCATATGGATGGTCCTTTGACGGAATCTCTAGAATTGCTGGGACCGGCTTGTTGTAGCTATCAACTAAGAACCTTATCATGTTTGCCACCTGAAATAACAAATACCTATATAAATCGACAGGAATTTGCCCCTTCGTGAAAGTGAAAATTCAGATAAAGGTAATGTTTCCGTTCTTATTTTATCGAAAAGAACCACAGAAACCATAAAAATGGGAAAAAAATGATGCAGTTGAAAATCTAGATAGACTAGTCATGCTTGTAAAGATAAAACTTGAGTCTTGGATCTAGATGAACTTACATATTGGCTAATCAACACGATAGCAATATCTTCCCTTGTAGTAAAATCTTTGAATGCATCTTCAATTGCTTTCACAGTTGTTTCTGAATCAAAGCCGATTATATAAAGAACATTATATTATGCATTGATATATAAAGTACATTTATAGAGGTACCAGAATGCTTTTCTCAGAATGAAATAGTTGTTCCAAGATTCATGGTTCTCCCATCAATAAAAAGAGATCACAGATATGAAATAGGTGATAGTCTATGTTCTGATGGAGGTATCAAAGATCGATAATAATTACATCGAATGATCGAGTAGCTTACTCGCATGAACATGTGTTTGTTGCAGCAAAAGTTATTATAAGAAAGATGCATCAAAGTTCATGAACATACTTGAGTCGACGATTAGGTAGTTGGTATTTCTCCGCAAGTCAACATTACCCACTCCAGCGAGTAGGAAGCCAGTAATAGTATCCTACAATGAAAATAACCCGTCTCAGAAAGGGCTAAGCAAACAAAAACTGCATATGCTTATTATTTGTATCTATGTATTATGTAATTCCCCAAGCAGTAAGCTTTTCTTTTCGATGGTATCTAAATTATCTAATCACGTAGTCCAAGTCTTGCCTATGTAAGATAATGATCCATATAATAACTAATAGAACATATAACTAATGTGAACACAAAATGCTGCACAAAAAGTTTAGTAATGGAACTAACGCCTACTATTCTAGGTGATGTTGGAATATCACACTTTCAAACAGCTCTTTACCATCTAAGACTGAGGAAAATCGATTGCATCTTTAACAAGCATAATTAAAGAAGCACTACTCATGAAATTATAAGGTTGAAGAAGGGAACTCCAAAGTGGTAATCTAATGGAAAACGGGTTAATGAGGATGAAAGAAAAGGATTGATCGGTTCGTGATGATTCACATCTCATTCATTTTTCTTCCAAGAAAAAAAGACGTGACATAATATTTCCTTATCCTTTTGTCTCCTTTTACTTTATTTATGTATCTTCAAGGTTTTAATGGGCATTTCAATTTTCAGGTAAGAGTACGCTTTCCCGTGTTAATCGTCAAAGTTACAAGTGAAAGCTTAGAATGAGCAAAACAATATGAACCATGACTCATAAAGTTTGTACTTTGTAGCATGAAAATAAACCGAAATATTGGTTGATTCTTTTAAAATCTAACTTTAGTGAACAAATTAAAGATGAAAGTAAATCGAAATATTGGTCGATTCCTCTAAAGCTAAGTAAATGTTCATAATCAACCAATCAAATATTCAATCACATTGATTTTTCTTAAGAGTTAAGGAATTCGATTGAACACCCATACCTCGTCAGCTATCATAGCAATGAGAGCTGAGTTGTTCGACGAAACTCCACCTCTATTCGCCATCTAAGTTGATACTACTCTGTGAATGAAATCAAACTAATTAGACTAATTGATAATGATAATAATCAAAGTAATAAGAGTTAACAATTAAATACACAGATCAACTACCAGTGGGAAATTTCAGGGAAGAAACTACAAAATCAAGATTAAGTTCTTAAAGAACATCAATTAAGACAATTAGATATTCTTGATTAGTCAATTCTTCAGTATACAAACTAAAAACAGAACATCAATGAAGAAAAGAAAAAACCCTAATTCCTAAGATCCCCAATAGATATAAACCCTAAAACTACACTATTAAAAAGAATCAGAACCAGTAGAAAAACTAATATCAGGCAGTATTAGAGAAGTTGACTTGAATTGAATGTAGATGATAATAACCTAATTAGACAAAAACAAAGTGACGAAGATCCAAATAGAAATAAACCCTAATTGAGAACGAAGGAAGAAACCTTTTTTTCCTCTGTAATTTCTTCTTCTTTTTCTTCCTCTGTTGGATCGAGCGAAACACAGATATAGATCGGGGAAGCCGGGAAGGTATGATAATGAAAAGAGATATTCGGGTTTAGTTTTGTTGCGGGTTTCTTAGCCGTGGGCTTGAGGCTGTGTCTGACCCGGAAATGGCCAGACCCTGCCACTTAAACTAGCGGGACTAGTGGTGGCCAATGGTTCGTGTCGCGTCCTGGTAACCCTAGACACAAGGCCCATGGTGCCGCACGGTAGCCACATCCTTTTTTTAATTTTCTGATTTTTTCAAAAATTAAGTTAACACAAAAATATATTTGACTTACTGAACATAACTCTCTTATTTTTGTCATATTTTTTGTATTTCAATATATTAAGTAAATTTGACGTATCCCTTCTGTGTTTGGTTGATTGAAGTCAACTGGAGTTTCACATAACATGTCGTGTAACACGATTTGATGGCCACCTTTAGACACAACAAGAATGAGGTTTTGGCTCTCCAAATCCGTCAACTTCTTGTTAGGACAAGGATACGGACGAGCACCTTTAGTCGCAATAGGGCTAGACTTTTGGCTCCTCATACACGTTAACCGTTTGTTAAGATCGGGATACACCTCAGACCATGTTGTGCCTAACCCACCACAAATACACTTGGAAATACTGATTATTTCTGCAGGAGATTGAGGTGCTCGCTGACACATCGCACCCAACCAAGGGTTACCGCGGCAATGACACGACTATGCCACGGCAATGAGCCGTTGTTGTGCCCAGACTTACGAGTCAGTCACGCCACGACACGTTGGCCAGCACCAGTTTTTCTCCCACGGCTTACAAATCCTGCAGCTCAGTAGAATCTCTAATAGATAAGGTTTCAGGATGGTGAACTCTGTTCACTCAAAAGAAAAATCCAAATTTCATAAAAAATTGAAAAAAAAACAAACAAACAATAATGAAATTTGAAAGGTGGGTAATTTAGAGGTGATTACTAGAAACCAGAAGACAATGGTGGTTTCTTCAACCCCATCTGTACTTGCACTCAATTCAATCCCCAAAAGCTCCATTATTAGGAACTTGAACTTCTGTTATGAGAAAACCCAAGTTGGTGGTGGTGGTCTTGTAAGTCTGAATTTGAGTAGAAAGGGTAAAAACTCAACAAGATTGAATGCTGGATTGACTGATATTGAACCTGATCTTGTTGAAGATAAACGTGATCCTTGGGCTACTAATGGAATTGATATTGTCTCTCTCTCTCTCTCCCTTCATCTTCTTCTTAATCTTTATCTTCTTAACCAGTATTTTTCATGGGGTTTTGGAAATTTTGTAGGAGGATTTTGTTTTTGGGGAATATGATGGACATCACACATATCATGAAGGCCATGAAAAAAAAGGTAACAGTTCTCTGTTTCATTTTCTTTGAAATCCATGTTTAATGAGGATCCTCCCACATGGCTCACGAGAGGGTCTGGAGCATGGGCTATAGGTGTGCGCCTAAACTTGGTAAGTGGCGAGGCCTTTTGGGTAGCTCGTGGAACCTTCGCCAAGAACAAAACTCCGATTTGTGAACTTGGGTCTGGGGTGCCAAAAGCGGGTAACTGCTAAGGCTTAGGGTGTTACAAGTTTATGTCAATTTATAGATAACTTGTTTGAATTATTCTTTTTGGGGAAGAAGATGATATAAGGATCTTGAGAAATCCTGTTTGATATTTAGAGTTTTGGGTAACCCATTTATGGATTTGTTGTAGTTTAGGAATTTCTTTCACTTAAAGTTTGTTTCAACAATTTGGATTGATATTAAGGTGATGTCTGTTTTTCTAATTGTCTGAATCTAACTCGTGTTCGAAGAAAATGAACTCAAAAGTAAACCAAATCAGCCATTCAAACGCGTTAGACAAAAAACAAACATTTTGAAAGTCGGTCTCGAGTCATCAATTCAGACTATAAGTCAGATTTCAGATCTTATTTAGTA
Organism: Eschscholzia californica subsp. californica; assembly: GCA_002897215.1. Lineage (NCBI taxonomy): Eukaryota > Viridiplantae > Streptophyta > Magnoliopsida > Ranunculales > Papaveraceae > Eschscholzia > Eschscholzia californica. Next base: position 153,559 of record BEHA01050348.1, on the reverse strand, counting down.
TTGTCTTCCTTTCAAAATTTGGCACAATTATCAATTGTTTCATTATTTGTTTTAGCCATCAGTTCTCTCCTTTCATTTCAGCCACATTTTGGGAATCAGTTGCAGAAGAATATAATTCAGCTGAACCACCAACCGGCTTCCAAGGTAATGTCAAAGCGCTCTATGTAATCTGTTTTATTTCAATTGTCCGAATATGAGTCACCCGACTTGAAAATGGATCCAAAATCAGCCTTAATCAATTATTTAGACAAACCAGACCAAAACAAACATTTTGAAATTCGATTTGAGTCAATCTAGACCTCGAGTCAGATGTCATATACGACCCAGGCACTTCTAAAGTTCTAATGGTGTTTGTAACATCAATTGATATCTTCGTGCAGGCTTGATTTCATGGCTCTTCCTTCCAGCAGTAGCTGCCGCATTAGCTTACCATGTTCCGGTAACTCTTATAAGTTATAACCCGTAGTAGTATCACTTTTTGAATTTTTACGTACGAACTCTGCATATACTTTCTAACGAGCTTAGACTTACATATCGAACTTGAATGTTTTTCGTTAATGTTTTTTAGGGGGAGTACTTATATATCGGAGCGGGTTTGTTTGTGATAATATTTTGCATAATTGAAATGGATAAACCAGATAAACCTCATAACTTTGAACCTCAAATCTATAATATGGAACGAGGAGCTCGTGATAAGCTAATAGCCGAGTATAATACCATGGATATATGGGATTTCAATGAAAAATATGGTGAGCTTTGGGATTTCACTGTCAATAATGAAGATATAGTTAAGAGATAATCAATTCATGTTCTTCTTCAACAAAATATATATGTGTGTATTTTTACATGTATCTACATTTTAAGGGTTAATAAGTTAATGTATCCTTTTTTCGCTCCTTGGTCTCTTAATTGTTGTGTTCGAGTTTGTAAATAATGACATGTAAGTTATTGATCTTTGTTTCTCATTCTCGGTACGTGGGTTGTACTTCTAAACGCGTTTTCTTATTTCCTTTTGTCGAAAGAAAACAGTATTAGAATACACGTATCAGTTTAACTTGTTATATCTTCTGATTGCCGAAGAGTTTATTTTATCTTACTCGCTCTGAACAACTCACCTTAGTTTAGGTTCCTTATATAACTATTGATGATGGATAGTCCAATTTTTTGCACCCAAATGTTCAAAATTGGGGCTGTGCCAGTAAAAGGAACTTACTATTTTGAAGGGTAAATATGTCGTGGTGCCTATAACTTATGTCCACCAAAAATGGGGCATCTATAGGCGTCATGTTCTTTTGCTCTTAGCCCGCCCCTCTCTTGACACTCTTTGTGGCCTTGGATCTGAGTCCGTGTTGTTCAAGCCCAACACAAATTAGATCCAGACTGCCCCAATCCGTAGGGGCGCTAAGAGTAAAAGAGACATACGAGTAAAAAAAGGGTGTCTATTAGAGGCACTCCAACAAAAGTTATATTTGCAAGATGGTATATTATAAGCCCCCCAACTCGGAGGAAGACAACTTATAATTAAGATCCTCTTTGTTTGTGGGATCTCCATTTTTGAGAAAAAAGGAAAGGTACTGAAGAAGAATAACAACAATATATGGATATCTACTTAAAAGAACAAAACAATATATCGATATCAAAGAGAGCCGAAAAGCAAACTTAGTAAACCATGTTGATTTGTGCGCGGTAGTAGTTTAGGAGAATTGTTGAAGAAAGGAGCTCCATTGAAAGAGGTCCATTAATAGAACTTGTCCATATTAAACTTACTTTGGTAACAATTCATCCATTTTTGTTCATAAAAAAAAACAATTCATCCATTTTAATCCCTTCACAAGCTATGGACAATAGACACTTAAAATGGTGTTATGACAAAAGTCATAAATTTCTTGCTACTTTGGGGCAAATGAATAAGTGGATGGGACCCTAGTTCCAATAGAATGTCGCGTTATTTTTTCAGTTTTTTTTTATAGGGACTACAATATCGAGGAGGCCATTCATTTAACAAATATGAGAGAGAGAGAGCGAGGGAGAGAGAAAAAGCAAAAGGAGAGGAGAAAGAGAGAGAGAGTTTGGGTTCTAATGTGTTCAATGGTGTGGTCAATAGTAGCGAACAAAAGAAAATGATTCTGTTGAAGAAAATGAACGCAAAGAAGAAAAAGAAAGATGGACAACTATAAAAGAAAGAGTTATTTTCCAAATAGCCTCAAACTTTGTGACAAGCTTCTTGCCTAGCCCCATAGTTTATCAAAAATACCCGGATGATCCCCTTATTGAGTTTCCATTATAACTCCGTTAACCAATCATCATTTCTCTCTCCTCCATCTCATCACCTCTCTGCCACCTCATCGTCTTCACTGGCGAAGGTCGCCGGTAGACCTTCAAAGGTCTGCGAACATACATCATCTCTCTCTAGATCTGTTTAGAGAGAGAGAGGAGAGAAGAAATATTTTTTTTAAGAGAGAGAGGGATTTTTTTTTATGTTTGAAGGTCGTCGGTAAAGACGATAAGGTGGCAGTGAGAGGTGATGAGATGGAGGAGAGAGAAATAATGACTGGTTAACGGAATTATAACGATAGCTGAAAGAGGGGGTCATCTGGGTATTTTTAATAAGGTAGGAGGCTAGGCAGGAAGCTGGTCATAAAGTTGGGGGCTATTTGGAAAATAACTCTAAATTTTTTTTTCCAAGTCTCCGAAAGAACCATAGTTCTAAACCCAATTAATTATTCAAACTAATTTCCGACAAAATCTTCAAAGCGAACTCGTATCGCTGTTTTTTTCTTCGAACAATATCACAGTGTCTAAAACACACGTGTTGAAATCTAACTCCAATCTAATGTAGTGATCAATTTTTGTCTATCTCTCTCCCTAGTGATAAAAACTATATATAACGAATTCAGTCGTTCACGCCGGATCTCTACTCGTATGACATCCGCCACCTCCTTTTTTTTTTTTTTTTTTGTTGAAATCTTTTCTTTTTTTTCTTCTTCTATAAAACATCCACTTTTCATCCGCTTCTCCATTAAAGCGCGCGATGTAAAATAAAAGACACAGCCAAAGAGGGAGCCTTCTTTAGAAGCCGAATGCCACTTCTCTTCTCCTCTCTCTCTCTCTCTCTCTCTCTCTCTAAGTGCCATAAGTAACATCTTCTCCATTAAAAAAGAAAAAACCCAACACTCAATAACCCTCCGGTTTATCGGGTGACGGATCTCTATCCCCTGTTTTCCCGACAACCTCGCTTTCCCCTCTCTCTCTCTCTCTCAATACTCAAACCCTAACTACTAGTACTACTAGAACCCCATAACTCTGTTTTCATCCTCCCCTCTCTCAAATTCCTTCCACCTTCTCTCTCTCTCTCTTCCCGCCATGGCTGATAACCACCACCATCACCATCATCATCATAATCAAGAAGGACTAAATGATGATTTTTTAGAACAGATCTTAGCAATTCCTTCTTACCCAGGTACCAACAACGATGGAAATTTGGCGGGAACAACAACAACATCTTCAATGATCTTACAACTTAATAACTCTACTGATACTACTACTAGTACTACTACTAGTTATCACCATGGTCATGGAGGTGGTGGAACCCTATTTTCTCCTCCGTTAGGGTTAAGTTTAGGTGAAACCGCTACTGGTGGTTTTATGAAACCAGATGAAGCTTCTGGAAGTGGTAACCGGTTTTCAGGAGTAGACGATCATCATCATTTACTACTTAATACTACTGATCATCATCATCATCTTCAGCAAATTGGTGGTGGAATTCCTTCTTCCGGCGGGAAAAACGTATTGCATTTTACTCATTTACCCTTTCTTCTTCTTCCATTTTACTACATGCATTTTGTTCTCAATTCCGGCGATTTTATTTCATTTTAAGCCGGTAGTGGCATTTCTGTAAAATTTAGTCAAAATGAGGGTTTATTCTGTGTATGCAGGATAGAGGAGGAGGTGGAGGTGGAGGTGGTGGAGTTCATTTAACGGGGTTGTTTCCGGCGTTTGGACATGTACAGACTCACTCCGGCCGGCCAACAATATCTCACCACCACCAAGTTCACCAGGTAAAAATGTTACTGGTATAATAGTGTAAAAACGGCCGTTTTTATCCAAATAACAGTTTTTTTTTTGTTGGATACTCTGTTTTTATTTGGAGAAAACAGAGGCGTGATTTTAGGGCAATAAATTTGGTGTCTGTTTATTAGCATGTGAAAATTGTTTGTCATAAGTGGATTCATAGTCAGGAATTTTCACACGTGTGGTGGGTGATTGACTTTTAATTTGTCCTTTTGGGCAAGGGAAAAATTTGACATGATTGATTAAGGGTAACATATAGAATTTCTATGATTTCGCCTTTTTTTTTGTGTTTTGGAAAGGAACACGAATTTCGTCGAAAGATTCGAACTCTGCTTTTTGCTGTCGAAACCAACACATGATATTAAGAAACAAAGTTTGGGTATCTAATTTGCCCTTCTCTTATAGTTCGAATTGTTACATATGACTGACATTGAATGTACCCGACTATGTTGTCAAAATGCTACTTGTATTGATCGGGTAGGACGATGTATAAAAAATAAATGTCTCACGTTATTCATAGAGTTTGTGAGTCGAGCTAGGCTCGATAGTTAGCCCTGTGACTGCTGTTTGACATATGGATGTCTATTTCGGGTTGGGCAGATACAAGTCGATTTTATTTAATTTATTCAAATTTACCATGTATCGTAGTTTGTAAAGGTGGTACGTTTTTGCAGCATTACTCGTAAGTCGTGGTAGTGCTTCACGTGTTTCATAATAGGCACCTGCAGTTTATCTTGGTCAACCATGGTTTTCTGTTTCTGAAACAGATATCGTAGTATGAGGAAAACTGTAATTTGTTTTTTTGGGTGTTTTTATAGCCTTTTCATGGGCAGCCGACACCTGCGCCAGTTGCTGCAGCCCCGCATCCACCTGCAATCCGGCCGAGAGTGCGAGCTAGAAGAGGGCAAGCCACCGATCCCCACAGCATAGCAGAGCGGGTAAGATTGCAGTTTTGTGTAAGAATAACACACAGAATTATCGTATTTAGGTTCTTTAACCACTTTAGAAAATCTTTATGATGAATGGTAGTCTAATGGATCTAGAACAAGTAATACCCTTCTCGAAGACCAATTAGATCAAAATAATCTTGGTTGGACCGATCCAGCTTTTTTGTGACTTCTTCTAAACCATTTTCGAGCTCATCTCGATAACATTATATGTCTAATGTTTCATTTCTTTTGCATGGTATTTCTGAAACTATTTTGTTCTCTCAGTTACGAAGAGAAAGAATAGCTGAAAGGATGAAAGCATTGCAAGAACTGGTTCCAAGCTCTAACAAGGTAATTTCCTACAAATGTGGGTGTTTGTTCCCACTACACAGTATTTGTTTAAGTGGGTCTTTATCGTACATAATGAATGCTTAATGCATCCTATAGCTTTTGTTATGGGAAGGTGAATTCAGAGTTCGAAGTCGGGTATAGACAAAGATAAAGGAAATGTTGGCTACTGTAAACCCCCAAAAATATAGTATTGACATCTACTTTGCTGTGCAGACTGACCGAGCAGCTATGCTTGACGAAATTGTGGATTATGTTAAGTTCCTACGGCTCCAAGTCAAGGTGAAGTAAATTACCCTTTGCCTTCAATAGTTTAACCATAAGCTACTGATATTATATAGAGGGCAAACTGAACTCAAGCGAGACATACTCAGATGATTTTTTGTATTATTGCTAAGAACTTCAAAGCTTTAGCATCCAAAGTATACATCGTTATCAGTTTATTGATTTCTTTTAACGTCATTGTCGTTAATTTCTCGCATTATTTGCCATTAGTCTTTCTTTTACTTTAAGGTCGTTATCACAATATAATTAACAACTTGCATTCTTACCTACCATTCCCAATTGAAGTTTCGAATTAGCCTCCGGTAGTTTCTTATAGTTAACTTAATCTATGATGGATAATGCATCATTTCCTTGAACATTTCTATGCCCGAAACAAATAAGTTTTGATCACATATGATTTAATAAATCCACTTCTCGTTTCTAATATTATAGGTCCTCAGCATGAGTAGGCTAGGAGGAGCTGGTGCGGTTGCCCAGCTAGTTGCGGACACTCCACTTTCGTCAATTGAGGTAGGTGTCATACTTGAAGCTTTTTGAGCTATATTATGTTGTTACTGTTCTTTTTTATGATTTACAGTTTTACACTTGAGTTGCCAATTATATTTAATGAATAATATACGTCCTCACGTCTATAATTACCGTGTGCTATGGTAACCAATGCGGTTAATGCACAGACGCACATACTTATTTCTAGGGTTTACGGTTGAAGCTTCTTTATTTGCTTTTTAAGGGAGAAGCGGGCGAGGGTGGAAGCAATCAGGAAACATGGGAGAAGTGGTCAAATGATGGTACAGAACAACAAGTAGCAAAGCTTATGGAAGAAGATGTTGGTGCAGCAATGCAGTTCCTTCAGTCCAAAGCCCTCTGTATCATGCCCATATCACTCGCCACCGCTATTTATCACTCACACCAAACCGACAACAGCGGAATGATCAAACCCGAACCAAATGCCCATTCTTAGACCAACCCACGCCACCTAAGATGGACGGGCACCTTCACATTCCATCCACAACGTCAACTCAAAAACCTTACTTGTCCATTTTCTGTTCAGTAGTCGAAATCCAACCCTTACCTACTACCCCACACTCTCTTGTCTCAAGTCTTTTTTCTTGGACCTTCTTGAGACTATGTTTGATAATTCTGACTTCACTCCCCACTTTTTGGCATTGCTATCAAAGTCAGATGCCATAAACTTGGTATCTTCTCTTATATTTTTGTTTAGTCAACAAAGTTATGATGTCATTCCTAGAGAAAAAGAAGGAGAAAGAAAGTAATAGTTGGGGGTTGTCAAAGCTATCTTTAAGTCTGCAACTTATATTAATCAATGGTGGAGATAGTGGAAGAATTCCAACCCACTTTTCTTCCTTCTTTTTGGTGGTGGTGGTGGTGGTGGGGGGTGTTTTCTTTTTTTGTTTTCTTTTTCTTGGAGATAGTGGGAAGAAGGAGGGCCTTGTAAAAGGGGAAGTATGGTTATATAATCAAAAGGAAGTTGAAATGGATTTTGTTGGTGTTTTTATTAAAGAAATGTGTGCTTATTTATCCACATAAATTATTTCTCTATAATTATGTTTCTAGGGTTTCTCTTTTGTTGTTGTTGGATGAAGTTAGTGGGTAGTGTTTTTCAAAAGTAATTTGACCTCTTTTTCAAGTATCTTGTTTCATTATTAAAGATTGAAATCATAATGATAGGGAGAGAAAAAAAAAATAGTTGGTTAGGGTTCAAAAGTAGTCATCTAGTAAATATGGATAATAGTGGTTCCTGTTTAATCTTTCTAGACCGCAATTGAACTCAAGATTTAGATCGGCCCAAGTCAGATTTCAAAATATTTGTTTTTTATCTGACCCTACTAAATTCGTTTTCAGATCTAAATCGACTCAAGTCAAATCTCAAATATTTGTTTTTTTTATCTGACCCTACTTAATCCTACTTATTTTGTTTTCAGATCTATATCGGCTCAAGTCAAATCTCAAATATTTGTTTTTTTATCTATTCGTGTCTTTGATTATCTGACCCTACTTAACCCTACTTCATTCGTTTTCAGATCTAAATCGACTCAAGTCAAATCTCAAATATTTGTTTTTTATCTGATTCGTGTCTGTGATTGACCGACTCAGTCAATTGTAGAGCATCTCCAATGCAAAACTCACAAAAATCTCTCATATATGTCAAGTTCCAATTGAGATTATCACTCCTATGTGGCGGAAATAGAGATCTTACACTCTTTTGTATCTCCAATGCAAAATTCCACCCTCGACACGTCATCTTAGAGAACCCTCGACACGTCATCTTAGAGATCCAAATAGAATGTTGCATTTGGAGACGCTCAAGGTAGACATAAAATAAGTTTACATGAAAAGTGTTCAAAATAATGTGAAATGACTATAAAAAAAAAAAAATCAGACTCAGGTGACTCAGACTCAAGCAAACTAGACTCAGCTTCTGATCCTAACTCGTGGAACTTTGAACCACCATTCGAATATCAGGTTTTCTATTGACAACAATTGGCTCATGTAATAGAAGACAAAGAAACAACTGGGTTTTTATGCTCAAATAACATTAGTCTTTCCTTCTTCAGATTACTGGACAAGTCAACAATACGAATTCATCTGGTACAGGAGAATAAATGAACAAAAAGTATCCAAATTGGATAAACTGATTGACCTCGGCATAAAGATAATATCAATCGACAGAAAACCTCTGTATTATTGAAAACAACATTTTTATCATAGTAATCTTCAGCATGCATCAAGATCACGGCATGGAGGAGGTGTGGGCTCGCTTAACAAAGTCGTATTCCCTCCTTCAGGTCCGCTCATTATACGTTGAGGGTTCTGGGTTCCAACCTGCGAGTATATAACATATACCATGGATAACTTGGTTATGATTTACGAACAACTTTCCGAGGAACAAAGAAATTCACTTGACAGACACTAATGGACTCACCGGAGGTTTCTCGCCCCTTCTCAACATCTCAACAATCTCGACAACTCGCTTGGGAGTAACATCTTCCTGATTTGACAGAAAAGCAGAGAAGAAATCAGGGCAACTCAATTTGTGAAGTTCTCGTAACTTAAAATGTGAGAAGATTTGGATGGCCTACATAGTAATTGTATGTGTATCCTTCTGAGCCATTGGAGTAGTCAGCAACTGTTATCATAGGAGCATTTACACAGCATCCCTGCATATAATGGAAGTTCATATATCTCAATTGAGTCTGTGCTGACAGATTTTCGGGTCAAATGAAAATGTAAAAGCACTCAAAACACGGTCAGTGCCAACGAGCAACGTAGAATCTGACTTGCCTCATTGCCTGTGTTTGTGTTGTCTGAATATAAGTTGTCTAAGTCTAACTTGTTCCGGACACACTGTAGTCATTTCAGATTTTTTTTCTGACAATAGGCAAGACATTCCGACTTCTTCAACAAGTCTCAAATTGCCCCAAAATCAGCCCGAGTCAGCCATACAGGCGAGTTCAATGCATGAGTCCCACCAATAAAACAAAAACTCCAAAGTGCAACTAGGAGTCGGATATTAAATCTCGGGTCAGATTTCAAGTCTGAATTTGAAAAGAGACTAACACTACCTAAAAGGCTAAAACGTTGTAAAATGGCGAGGAGTATGACAGACTGAAACACTTACCATGCATTCCATTTCACCGACGGAGAACAACCCATCCTTCGTCACTTCTGCATATTTCAAAAAAGCCACAAAGGTAAATAGGGCTAGGGCAAACAGCATGCTTGTGTTTTAGATGTCTCGACCTTCAATATTTAAGTATAAATGCGGTAGAATAGAGAAAGAGATTTTAGTATAAACTCACCATTGCGCTTCACTCCTAAGTGTTTCAGCAAAGCATCTTCTATTTCCCGTGAACCACGTATCATACAAGGTGAGGTACCACAGACTAAGAGGTGATATTGGCCTACCTATATGACCAAAAATTACAATTAGAAACGTTCACCAGTAAATAATGGCAGAAGCAAATGGACATACATTTGATCTTAAAACATAATGTCATGAATTTCTCACCTTTGCACGGTTGAACATTGAGTAGAATGTAGCGACTTCATATACACGAATAGGGGCAACTTCAATGACCTTGGCTATCTGAAGAAACACAATATTTTCACCTCAGTACTTGACTACAAGTGTGCTTTTATGTATGTGTCTCCACGTGTGTGTGTGTGTGTGTCCTCATGTGTGCGTGCACTTGGAAGCATGAGGTTCAGAGGAATATGAGAGGGATATCACATGGAAACATCATCAGGTTTCAGGACATAATCCAACACATTTTAGTAATGACAAATATGAAAAAAACAGAGGCGGATCTGTAGGAACCTTGCAAAAGCAAGTATAACATGTCTTGTCGTTTTTCACTCATTGGAGCACCTGTTGCAGTTTTAGCCACCTGGGAAATAATTTGGATAGCCTTACAATGTCTACAGAATGCGGGAATGAGTTAAACATATATATCTAAGATGCAGTTTTCTAATCCTGTTCTTTGCATTATATCTTTCCTCATCTAGAAATAAATCACAATGAACTCAACAACTATAATCTCTTATCATTGTTATCCAGCTTTTGTCTTTTATTAAAAAATGACACTGCAATTTCATGTTTGTGATTAGTAGAAATACATTTCCTTTGACCTCTTCTTCATTGTCTATATCCATGTATATTCTGTTGCTTGGTTGTCATTTATAGTCGTTCCCAATTTCATGTTATGGGAAGATTAATTTAACAAGATTATATAAATTTTAATTTGAGAAACAACTTTAAGGAACTAATCTGCCAATACCGCATTCATTGATGAAACAGTTAGCCATCCTCCATGTTGTTGCTGTGCGAGATCCAGTAGAGGAATAACCGCGGATTGCTTGTAGTTGGAAGGATAGTGCGACAATATCTCCTTCACCTGAAGATATGTATATGTAAATACATCTATATATATATAATATCATCAAATTAGAGCTTAAAAGTATACTACCCAACATATGTCTCTACAAACAGCAGATGGCTGGAAATATCTCATACAACAAAAAAAATACTTGCATGAACTTTCATCAAATAGACATTATGAATAAATAGGTGAATACGTATATACAAGTGTATATTATACAATTAAACACCAATAAACATAATTGTGGATGTATGTCTCTAGGATACTACTCCACACATTACAGAGATGGCAATTGTCTCGCGAAAAGCTACTTCCCAATATGCCATATCGAGGTACAAAAATACAAGTTATAAAACGATGTATTAAACGACAAAACTTTTGCAATCACGGGCACAAAATAATGAAAATAAAAACCTATTCTGACTCATTCAACAACAAGAATAAAAGAAGAGCTACTTATCAATATGCCACAGATGTGATACGGGAGAAATGCAGTAACTAAACAAATCCACATGATCCAATTTCTACTTTAAGAAATGTGCCTTCCCCTTATCTAACCATAAGTGCAAATTCAGAACAGCGTCCTTTCGAAATTTGCAAGAAACTCTTCAGACTCTCCTAAATTTCATTATCCATTCACAGACACATGAAACAAAAATTCCCCATTGCTCTTTGAATACAATTTCCAAAACAACGGCAAACGTTAAGATATATGCCAGATAACTTGATTGTGATTGTGAAACGGGACCGATATACAGCATTCACTTGCAAATAGCTGAATACAAATACCAAAACCTAAAAACGTGAGACCGCCTCAAAATTAGAATTACAACGAAGTTGGTCTCTACTCATACCCAAGTAAAATCAGTTTCATAGAAGACTAGGAAATAACACCCACATCATATCGCCCATTTAACACTCTCAACAATCGAATCGATCCTTTTTTCTTTATAAAAATATTCTAAGGGGCATCACCACAACCAAAACAATAATGATTTCACTAAACACCATGTTAATCCATTTGCCCTCTAGATCTTGCCTTGTTGCATCAACTATAATAGCAAAATAACATCACAAAGATGTAATTTTTGCGAACAAAAGACAATTTCAAGTAGAAAAAGGTTCGTACTGGATAAAAATTAGACATTTTTTGTACACATTGTATCATCGAGACCCTAAATTTATGAAACCTAACAAAAAAAACAACCCTAGATCAACTCAAAATTTCTATCAGAAAACAGAAAATTACTTACTTTCTCTTTGTTCTTGTCGGTAAAATCCCATGGAACATTGGGATTGTTGTCCGGTGAATCAATATGCTGTAAAAAAAAAGGGGGGAAAAATCAAGGGTTAAACGATTCACAGTTAAATCAGAGGTGAGTTAAAAACAAAGGGGGAATGCTGGATAAATTGATACTCACGTAGTTTAGGGCAGTTGATAATGAACGAGAAGTCTACAAGAGAAAAATGGATCAAATTAGTGTTAGATCGATAAGAGATGGATTCTAGAGAGAGAAAGAGAGATAGACTGATGAAACCTGAGAAGGTTGACGGAAAATTTGACGGATCTCGAGCAACCGTTTGCCGGCGAGACGAGCTGCTGGCGTAAACATTTTGACGAGGTAGAGAGAGAGAGAGGATGAAAAATCACAACCCCAAGAGGACTCCAATGAAGAAGAAGGTAGTGTGTATTATTACGCCCTGGACATTTATTTTGGTGGGGGAGTTGAGAAAAAGGGGCGCCAATGACATTTTTAGAGGAGCACCTTATATTTATTTTGACTCGTCTGCCGTGTTTGACTCGTCTGAATCGCTCACTTACATTTATTTTGGATCTATTATAATTTCGGATTCGCGCAAATCATACGATTAGAAATTTAACGAGTGTGTTTTTCGATTAAGAAATCTTGGAAGCCAAAGATCACAAGTCATTAGAAATCTAACGGTTTTGTGGACACGCGCTAAATGGGCGAAAGGACTTGCAAGAAAGAAAACACAATGTTTTTCGGCACGGGAATGGTGCAGTCAAATTAAATGTCCAAACAAAACGAAGAATAGAACGATATAGGAAATTTAAAGGGGAACGAACCATCTTCGGATGTTTTGGAATTCACTTAGCTTGTAGAATAGTCGAAATGCCCCTCCACGTGAAGATACGATTATACGACTAAATATATCAGAAAAAATTCAGCTATATAATAGCTAAAATCCTCTGTAGAATAGTCGAAATGCCCCTCCACGTGAAGATACGATTATACGACTAAATATATCAGAAAAAATTCAGCTATATAATAGCTAAAATCCTCTGTACATCCCCATATCGAATGCTTAAACTGAAATGTCAATCTTTATACTTGAATTTGATGATTCAAATATTCATTTCAATGTTGAGAAAAGGTAGGAAACCAGAAAATATAACATAAAACATCTAATGTTACAACCCCAATGGGTTATGCAAAAATTGATTCTTAGTTAATCTTCAATTGTTTCATCGACGACAAAACTTCCCTCTCGTCCGACGATGTTTCTTTAAAAAAAAAACCGCTTCTTTGAATCTCTATAGAGTCGGCAACAAACTCTCACACATGTTTCTTCTAGGTTTAATTCGTCACCGGGACGCTCATCGGAATTTATCTGCAAAGAATACAAATTTGATCACTAGTAGAGATAAATGCTTGAAATATGGTAACTTATTCGGTTTTAAAGTTTGAAGCACAAAAACAAGATTATGTGTAGACCAAAGATTTTGAAGTACCTTGTATAGTTGTATATGTTTCCGCTTTTTATACGGCGAAAGAAAAAAATATCAGAGCTTCTTGCTTCGACGCCATTACCATCCTCTAGTTATGCCTTGAACACAAAGATGCAGAGTTCTTTGAACACTTTCGGCAACTATTCTTAACCTACCTTGAGCAATATCCTCAATGGTCGGACTTGTGTTCAAATCCACTATTCGAGCTACCCTCATTTTGGTTTTTTCCCAGTCTACCAATCTAGGCCAACAGGCTCGCCCACCATGGCTCCCCTCCATTCCGACTAAATAAGTACGATGTTTTACGCAGAATGAATACCTCAATCTCACGAAAACACAATAAGGTAACCATATAGCACCACCACCAGCATTTGTCTGAGGTATATGAGCAGAATCAAGAACAACAGTAAGAGTAAAATTTACCGCGTTATTAAGTCGGTCATAGTGAATGTTGCTTCTCGATGTAGTTAACCAAGCACGATTTTCTAGGCATACCTCGATTCGAGGTTTTACTGAGGTTGCGATGTCCCCACCTTGTATCTGTGCTACTTCTTTTCTCCATGCGATTAGTTTGAAGAACTCCCGGAAAACTTGAATGGGCAGAGCGAGGAGAGTCATGAAGGATGCAACTTTAGAAGTAACATAAGGCGCAGAGGCAACACGACAACTAAAATAGTGACATATTTCAGATATTTCCGAAGGAGATAATTCATCCTGAACACCATGTTGTTGATGAGTTATGCGCCTACGACACGATACTTGTAGGACAAGCTGCACCTTACGAACATCAATAACATAACTATATCCCCTGTAAAAAAAAAAGGAATTCAGTCAGGAGATGGATAATGAGACTTGTGGCTCAAAAAGGGAAACCGAAAAGACGACATAATGCTAATTACTGCAATCCAACCAAAGGCCCAATAAAAACAACGAATACATATTTATTCAGATTAATGGAAAAAAATTGATTTAATGAAAAAAGAAATTTCTTATGAAATGAATAGTCAAGTAAGAGTTTTTTACCCCACGAAGAAGTGGAAACCGGGCTGGTACGGGTCTGTATTTACGAGTCCGCCTTCTTTTGGCTTCAAAATTGGAGATAGTGTCTCTCTCACAAGGTCAGGCAAATGAGAAAATAACCATAGCACCCCCAGATACTTGAGGACACCCTGTAAAACCTTCTTAAGGACAACGAGGGGAACCCAACCGCCTCCGTACCCTCCATAATCTCCTTGCTCAACGAAAGCTGTCTTCTGTTCTCCTCGTACAACTATTGGAAAACCTTGTATAGTACTTTGTCCACTAGGGATATTAGGTTCGGTACATTTGAGTTCTTGAGCAATGAGGTCCATAAGAAAAGGCCGAAACTGAAGACATGGCAACGAGCCTCCAGTTATGCTCCCCTCCTGTAGAGGCGTTGCTGGCTGTAGCCAAACGTGTTCCCCAGAAAAGCAGCCCATGTCCACTGAGAAGTTCTTCCGATAGATTATGCGTATCCAGTAAGGCTTACGATATATTGCAGAGACATCAGTAGGAAAAAGTGAACTAGGAAAAATTCCTTTTGTACCTTTTCCAGTCATTACTAACGTAGCCGCATTATGAAGGATGCGACTACCAAGAGGAGCAGTATCTTGTGGTGAATTCGACAATGAACTGCTTGGTAACAGTCCTTGGAATGGTGTGAAAGCATTTTGCTTTGCGATAGGAGGACCGGGAATTGTTATGGGAAAGGCAAAAGCAGGATCAACCCATGAAGCTCGAGTTGCACCTGCAAGATATATTAAGGGCTCTGCTGTCAGATGAATGCACTTCAAAAGAGACACAACCTTCCCCCTGTCGATGAAATCTTCGAGAAACTGCAGAAAGAAAAAAGATAATATTAGTCTCTAAATTTTAAGACCTCTTTAGTAAGGAACGATGGATCTATGAAAAGAACAAAGCAAAATGAACTGCTTATGAAAAATAAAAACTAGATTAAAGACTGTCAAGCCAGATAATAAGATGAAGTTAAAAGTGGTGATGATCGAAAAATAAACATCAGTTAGTAACATGATGCAGGTTGTCAGCACATACCCTGGTATGAGGCCAAAACTGGTCTGGAGAAATATGCATCGTGCACAATTCTTTACCTGACTCCCATTCAACAGAAAAACGAGTCACAACTCCAGAAGGACTAGAAGTATAACTAAACCGAAAACTTGTCAGACCAACCTCTTCAATTCTGAATGACTTCTTCATCTGTTCTGACATTTTTCCAATAAGATCTAGAGTTTTGTCTGATCCCCTCGGTATTTTACTTTCTGTATTTAACAGGCTCTCTTCTAACTTATCATCAAGCAGCTTCCGAACTTCAATAGCAAACGTCCTTGCACTTGAGAGCCTTTTCAGGTCTGTCACTAACTTTTTAATGCTATCATCCTCAACACACCTATAACTAAGAACAATACCATCGAGATCGTAATCGATATGAGAATCAACATCAGATTTTGAAGCAATACGAACGCTGCAACCCCATGGTGTTGTGGTACTGCTTCCCTTCTTAAGTTCCAATAAGTCCCTAAAATGTTCGTCACTTACTTTCACATCCCATAACATGTTTCCAGGTTTGCCAAGTTGTAAGCATATTTGTTCCCACGGATTTCCACTTGCAAATGGTAGTCGGAACCATATGCAAGAGGACGGATCTGCAAAACCCGTTTCTTCCGCAGATGGAATTTCAAGAGCATCCATCTGGTTAATCAACCGAGCATGTTTGATAGAATGGAAACAGTGTCTAACCACATGCAGAAGGTACATGACATACATACCAGAAGGCGCATGCTCTTTACTTGCGTCAGCTAGAAGATTTCCGTACGTATATCTATCTGAATTACCCATCACGTCTGATGAACAAACTTCTTGTGATGCAGGAGAATGACAAACAGTCGAATCTGGTATCTTCCTTCTCTTATAAGCTGCTGCCCGGACTTCTTCCCATTGGAGTGATGGTATCATCCTTAGAATATCAGAGAGAGATCGCTTTCTGTGATTTTTATCAAGTATCGAAACACTACCATAACTTGAGCTATCAGAACCAATTAAATGGGAAGCAACAGCAGGAGATTTGCCTAATGAAGATGAAATATGATCCTGAGTTAGAAAAGCTGGTGATGCTATCTCTTTCTCATGCGCAAATACTTCATCGACCAGAGATGAAAAAGTTGAATGGGTAGATCCCATAATTTGAGCAGAAGCATTCGAACAAAAGAGAACATCAGGTTTTGAAGTCCGATTCGTACACCCAACAACAGGTAAAGTGGGGACTAGCTTTTTCCAATCAAGAAGACTCAGATTTATTTTGTCTTCAACCATTTGGATCTGATTAATGTCTATCTTTTTGGAGCATATCACTTTGTTAGATTCACAGATGGAATGTGAATGTCCACTATTTTCTGGCTGGGTCTCCACCAAGCTAAAGAGAGGTTTGAAGTCGCTGTCAACTTCCAACAGCAAATAATACGAGCTTCCCCACTGAGAGAACCCCATAAGCAACACATCGGATCTACTTAAAGCGATCTCGGGTATCTTCATTGCAGCCACATTCTGCTCAAATACCTGAAAAAAAAAAATCAAGTG
Organism: Eschscholzia californica subsp. californica; assembly: GCA_002897215.1. Taxonomy (NCBI): domain Eukaryota; kingdom Viridiplantae; phylum Streptophyta; class Magnoliopsida; order Ranunculales; family Papaveraceae; genus Eschscholzia; species Eschscholzia californica. The sequence continues at coordinate 136,658 of BEHA01050348.1, read as the reverse complement.
TCTATATGTTATATCTATACATGAATATAACATACCGAAAATCATCTCCGCTCTTTGCTTATACCCTATAATAAAGCGGCACGTGCTATATCAACGATATATACATACTATAACTTAATGTTGCACCATTAATGCGACGGCATCAAATAATTCTCCACGGCTCTAGAGAAGGGCCGTGGGGACAACCGTAGAAACAAAGAAAAGTTACCTGAAGACCTAAGAATCTCCCAGTAGATGCAAATAAATCCGAAATGATTTTCCTCCTCAAGTCTTTAAATACATCTGCTGCGGAAACGACTCCCTTGTTTAATGCATCTTCACACTCCGACAGAGAAGATGGTGCAAGAGTATTTCTTGATGACTGGAGAAAGAAACGTCCACTCCTGCAATATAGATAAGAAAAAGTTACTGCACGTGAAATAATGACTATCATACAGTTGTGTCGTTTTATCTACCAATCCATGAAAGCGCAAATACTCATGCATCAGCTTGCAAAGAAAAATCAACTACATGTGGATAGGCAGGCAAACCTGAAGTTAATTCCGACAGTAATATATGACGACCCATGTACCCAAACACGTAAAACTTCGGTGCGTCCATATTCTTTTGTGCTGGACTTGGTATCTTCCTGCAATAAATTTTCAAAAACGATTACTTAAACAAGAGGAAAGCTTGAATCAACTCATGAGCAGTTGAAACAAGAGGAAACACACATTCAACAGGATAATAAATCTCTCAACCCAACCTTTTTCATTTCCACATATGGTTTATTCCCGGAGCACTGAAAGCAAACATCATTTGCAGCCCTACATATCTCACAATGTTTCATTAGCTCGTTGTGGACTTCAAGCAAGCGAGTGTATCTATTGCAAGATATAGCTCTTAGGAGCAGTTTCTCGACATCTATGCAGCCCTGGTCAAGTGAGAATTCACATTCCTTGCCGGTTAGTGGGTCTATTATAAAAGCATTGTGAAGACATTTGATTGGCACGTCATGCCCTTGTTCAATTTGAATAAATGGGGACACATAATCGAGGCGTTCAACATTTTTTTCGAAGTGCAACCAATATAAGATTTTTACACTAGAAGTTGTTTTTAAAGTAGCTGAAGTTTCCCTGTTCTGACCCATCTGCAAGGAACCAGTAGTCTGTCCTGTAATACCATCAGAGATTAGCTCAAAGCGGATTGCGTCTTTCCACCTTCCCTGACAAAGGCTCTGTACTTGCCTTACCACGATGTCAATGATGAGTGCAACAGACAGCTCATGGAGAACTGAATAGAGAATCACAAATGGGTTCTCCACCACAGCCATTCTGCGTTCTAAATCATCTCCAATTGCATGTCTCCTTGATTCTTCAATCTTTACAACCCCACTTCTCTCACCTACAAGCAACTCCAAATGTAGTATTCTCCACAAAGATAGGTGCCCACGATAACCAAGAGTCATATGAACCTCAAATTCACCATCAACACGTAAAAGCACAGTACCATCAGATACTTTGACTTTCGAAAATTCTTTGGGTAAAGAAATCTCAAGCAATTTAGATCGCAAGAGTATGTCTATCTTCTTCAAAGCCGATGTTCGCTCATCACCAACTAGGGCGCTCTGAGTTCCAATACCATCAAGGCATTTTGGTAATTTATTGTAAGTTCCAGTGATGAGAACTTCAATAGCAGATGAAACGTCATAAGTAGGTGCACGGGCTTGCTGCAGTCCCTCGTGCACGAGGAACAAGGAGTCGGCAGTTTGAGTGAAACATGTATCATGACTCGACAAAGTAGATGCTATTTGTTGATGCTGCTCAACTAGCAGAGCCTGCAAACGTACACGTGAAGAAATAAACAATGGAAGTTAACACGGCAAAAGATAGTGATAACATGGTACAAGTAGGAATAACTAAGTCTAGAATCTAGATTAGTGTATGAGGCAAAACTCAACAAAATGTGCATGCTATAGCACTACAAAGTCAACATCCAAAAGTTGCACAATCATAACCAGGTCATAATCATCATAGCTAGTACACAGACGGACCCTAAAGAGGGTTCCGGAGCGGGGGAGAACCCAAACGTGCCCAGACCCTGACGCACCACAAGGGGCTGTCGACGAGTCGGGTTATTTGGGAACGCAACCCAAAGCCAGCGGTAAGTTCCGTTCAAAACTAATTACCGGCGAGAGACCTAAGGGTGTATAGGTAACGTCAACCAAATGGGAAAGCTGATAATCAATGTCCAGATGTCTAAAAGGAATTCCTAGTTCACTACAATTCCAAGTAAATCCCTGGTAGAATCTTGCGTGATGTCTCAAGCCTTAGCAGCTAACAATGTAATCCTCGCTTTTTTCTCCCTAGGCCCAAGTCCACGGGTACATGGTTTTGTTTTTAGCGGTGGGAGATTGCGATAGTCCCACATTGCTCACGAGAGTGTCTGGCCCCAGCCTATAGGTGTGTGTATACTCAAACTTAGCAAGTGTCGGGGTCTTTTGGATAGGCTCAAGGAGCCTTCGCCAAAAACAAAACCTTTTATCTGTGGGCTTGGGCCTGAGATTAGAAAAGCGGAGACAATATTAATTATAGCTTAAACAAAATATACTAGTAAAATTTAAAAACCCTAAGATCACCACCAACCTGTTGGCACCATTGAGCAAGAACATTAAGACGAAGCATTCTTTGACGAGTCTTGTTTATAAAATTAAGAAGTCCAATCTTTTTCTCAGAATCAGATTTTTCAATAGACTTTGATTCTTCAACTAAATCTTTTAGCGAACCATAAGCATCTTGACTAGTTCGACGAGCCAGTGTTGAGAAATCAACAGTTTTTTGTCCTAATTCCTCCATTGTTATTTGTCAAGTAAAATCTACAATAACATATTGTTAAAAAGAAGTTAGGGTTTTTCTTGTAATACAATTGTAATTATATAGAGAAAACTAAATTGGATAAATGATTGAGTCAAATTTAAAAAAAAAAAAAATTGTTTCTTGATTTTGATTTCTTTCTTTTTATAGAAGAGAGAGAGGAAAAGCGAGGGAAACTCCAAATGGAGTTCCGCTGAGGGACGCGGGATTTCCGTATGGCGCTCGCCCGAGTATATATACGGGTTGAGCTCGAACGAGATTTAGCTGGACCCACGACAAAGGATTGACTTATTTTTGACATTTTATGAACAACTGGATGATAGAGCACGTCCAACCTGCGCCCAGCTGACGCCTAAATTTCAAATTTTCGGCCTCAGCGAAGGAGTCCAACCCCGGTTCCGACCACTTCAGCCTATTAGGGAATAAATCCAACCGTTTGATGTGTTCTAACGATCAGATCTAGTTGTTGGATGGTTCGACTTTTTTTAATATATTATCCTTTAATTTTTTTAAAAATTCTGACAAAAACTATTATTTCGAAAATAATTTCCCAAAATTGGAAAAAAAAAAATTTATTCCAAAAATAGTCTAAAACACGTGTTTCGCGCATACACAAGATCACCCACGTGTTTTGAACACCCACAAAAAATTAACACACGTGTTTCGATATGCACGAATTTTCGGCCCTAAAAGAGGCTGGGGTTGGAGCTGAATTTTTAGGCTGAAATTTTTTAGTGAAAAAGTTTTTCCAGCCTAAGACAAACTGGGGTTGGAGAAAGTTTTTTTTGCACACCCTCTATTTTCATTTTCATTCTTACCTTCGAATATTAACACAGATCTGACCACCACTGGCCACCACCTTTGATCATCATCGCCAATTTTCTCTCTCCTCTTCTTCTAAGTTTGTTCCAACCAAGAAGAGAAATTGGGAGTGGTGATGTGAGGTGGTGGGTGGTGGTCAAAACTTGTGGTGATGGTTGAAGGTGAGGCTAAAAAAGATTGGGGGTAAAAAAACAAATCAATTGATGTTTGGACTCAAATCAAGGTTTTCGTTCCCTCAGTTAATTATGTTGACCTTTTTATGTCTCAAAATATTTTCAATCCTCAAAACTCTAACCTTTACAAAAAGATTGATAATTTCTACATATCGTGTCTAAATTTGTAGAGATTTTAGGCTGGCAGATTTATACGAAATTTACAGAGAGAATGCGTTTAACAAGAATAACAATTCCAATATGTGAATCTTCGTAATCTACCTACGTCTTTTATTGTTTGAGTTAATAAAAAATGAGATTGTGGTTCATACTAAATTCTTTGACATGTATAAAAAAAATGAACCAAAATTCGAATCAAAATCAGCTTCATCCCCTTACGTAAAAAGATTATAAAACAGTTCTAACATTGTTTACTACTTATCTTCTTGAGAAGAACTCACATCGGTTAATTTTGTTTGTTTGTGATTAGGTTTCTGGAATCAAATCTAGAACGGTAGATACCATGAATCAAATTTGTCGTCAAACGGATTTCTCTTTCTGCTACCAGTTTTTAGATTTTCGAGAAAAAATGCCTTGTTTTCACATATATTACCACCGTCATATGGCATACGTCAATGTCTGAATTCTGTCATGAACAATTGAATCCAAATCATTTCGGATAACATACTTTTCCTCATCAGATGATCAAAATATTTTCCAGTTTATTTTTTTACCAGCTAATAATAAAAAATCACTACTTAGATTTTGTTACCTGATCTGAAGTTTGAATAAGTCAGTGGAGATTGTCTGCTTGTTGTAGTTGAAGGAGAAGACGAATCTGTGAGTCAACAGAGGAGGTGGTGCGCCGTCTCAACTGACATCTATTATATAAAACGCAATGTTTTATGCTGACTGGGACAAGTCGAAAGACAAATCCGATCGTTGGTCGCGAATTTGATGAGATGCTTGCCGTTTGATCTATTACCTACCTAAAAAAATGAAATTTTGTTAACCCACTCACCAAATTTAGGGCAGCCGTACGTTTCATGCAACTTAAAGCCTAGCCTTTGGATTTGAAATGCCTATCAATCTCTCAAATAACAGTTCAAATTCACAGTTGTATATCTGTTTCTCTCTCTTCCATTAAACATCATTAAGACCATTTTTCTCTTCCTTTCTTCCCTCTCTTACAGATTTAACGCCTCTTCTCCCATTTCTGTTTTAAGTTTCTTCTGTTAATTATTAACATATAGGTAGTGAGAGGAGTTACATCTTTTCAGTTTCTTTCTTTAAAACTGGCTATCAAGTTTCGGTTACTCTCCTCATTGAATCCATGGAACCAACCTAAATCACTATTTTTTTTTGACTTATATTATAGAAAAGAAAAGGGAGGTGACTATGAGCATGAATGCATGATCATCCATTGTTCTAAAGTATGATTTTCTTATCATAAATTATCTTATTGATGACTTATATTATTATGTTGGATCTTATTCTTCAATACTCAATGAAGGAATGGATTTTGTTGTTAATGTTATCTATCTATATAACAAAACACAATGTTTTGTGCTGACTGGGACAAACCGAAAGATAAATCCAGCCGTTTGTTCGGTTTGATCTTAAATCTTGGCAGTTAGATCTATTACCCACCTAAAAAAAATCAAATTTGTTCACCCATTCCATTGAAGAATGTAATCATAGTGATGAGTTTGGACCGTTTGTTATTTCAGTCTCTCAATTGATTAGCATTACTACCTATTCAGCGTTACTGGAATACAATTGATTAGCATTACTCCAGTGAAATCCAACGGATCCCTCAATCAAACCCTTCTTTACACTCTCCCTATCTCTCTTCTTGAAACGGATGCATTAAACTGATCCTTCCCCTCATCTTCCTTCTTTTCCTTTTCTTCCTCTCCTGAACATTTGCTCTCTCTATATCTCAAAATGTTAGACTTACCTCTTTTTATTTTGTCTCTCACTAAAGCTTTCTATCTCTCTCTCACTCTCTCTCTCTGAACATTTAGGGTTACCCAAGTATAGGGTTTTGATTTTAGATTGATTGAAATCTTTCACGTTTGGGGATACCAAGGTCTCTAATCAATCTTCATATGGGAACTTTAAGTGGGCTCTCCCACTTAAAGTTTTCATTTGGATGCCAACAGGAACGGCAGAGGTAAGTCTCTCATTTTTAGTATGTGGTAATGTGTTCAGCTACCATCTCTTTTTGGTTGATTATGATGGTTTACTAACTATTTAGTATGTGGTAAACTGATTTCTTTTAGTTAATCTTTTACTTGTTTTATTTAGCATCCTTTTTAGGTTCAATTTAGATGTGCTTTACAGAGTATATGGTAATCTGTTTATCCTGAAAACCCTTAGACTATATGAATCTAACAGGATGTTAATGAGTATGATGAAGTTCTAGGTTGTGTCGCATATCGCAAAGTAGGCGCAATTCGGGAATTTGCCCTCAAAAGTATATTGTTGTAACATTCTAAACTCTTCTTAGGAGTGTAAAGTTCTCTTCTTTTCAAGTGGTTCCTACAGTTTACACTGATATAAGTGGTCATACTATTCAGTCAAATCAGGTAACACCAACCACACTTGAAATTGCATATTCTTGACACATATCTTGCGTTTTATTTCTGTGATTCAGATCTTAAAAGAACACAACTGTAGATTAAAATGCACTTCTCTGGATTATGCAGTTCTCTGTAACCGAGCATTTTATTGGTGCTCATTTTGGGCGGTCTCAGATGCTTCCTGGTGTTTTCTTCTTTTCTGACCTTTCTCCAATTAAGGTGTGCACTTCATGGTCGTATTGATTTTGACCATTGAATTATCTATCTTTATTCTATGGTGTTGGTTTAGTAGATCATCCAAGATTCTTATAAGATAAAATGCAAAAACATCTCGTGTTTGGTTACTGTGCATTTACTTTCTCAAATGCACTCATTAACCCTTGATACAATTGCAGGTTACCTTCAGTGAGGGACACGTTTCATTTTTACACTTCCTGCAACATTCTCGACCTAAAAACATACGTCATCGAAAGAGGTAACAAGTTGTTGATAAAGAAGATGATTAAGGTACTCTTAACTGCTTTATCTTTGTTATTTTTTATTTTTATGTTGAGAATTGATGCTTTGAATGTAAATTTCGGTTATACCAGTTTATATCTAGAAGACTAGAACTTTATGTAAATGGATAGTATCTATAATTGATTGTAGTTTGAATTTGGTAGGAAGTTAGCTTAATCGATGGTAATTATTTTTTGCCCTTCAAAATTTACAATGTGTTAATTTTAGCTCTTGTGCAAGACAATATTGGGAAGAACAACAAAGCTATTCTGGAGGCTTTCTTTCTCGCGGTCGCGGGTACTCACATCATCAATTTTTTTCTTCTTACTTGGCTTCCATCTGAGGTATGTTTAATTGTTCTCCATTGTTATAATCTATTTATTTAGGACATGTATGATATACAGAGAGAGATGAGGTGTCTTTGCTTTTTGTTGACCCACTTGAAGTATTGTCTTGAATTTTTTGCTTTAGTGACAATGCACTTGAAGGTACTCATCAATATCTCTTACTTTGAAGCTAAAGATAACGATATCCTCCCACGTAGTACCACATCTACACTTAAATCTCAGAGTGAGAAGATAGTAATAAAGGTTAGTTTCATTACTTTCTAGAAATTTATGTTGTTCTTTTCAGGCGATTATATCAAGTTTTTTCATTGTAATTATGAAGACAGTGGAGAACAATGATGTCTTAGCCTATTGGTTATCAAATGCATCAACATTATTATTTCTACTCCAGCGTTCATTAAGAGCAAGTGGCGCAGCTGGGATGGCTCCATAACGTCGTCGTTCATCATCAACCACTCTTTTTTGGAAGGATGACTCAGTTAGGCAATATTTCTTTTTGAGTTTGAACTACAGAGCATTTGAAGAACTCTTTTGTTGTTAATTTTACTTATCTATTTTCTATTTATATCTTTCCGTCTAGAGTTGTCCGGGCACTCCTCTCCGGAATGGGTCAATCTTTTGTTTGCTAATGGTGGGTTGGTGGAGCCGATAATGCATTAGAACAAGTTGAAGCCAAATACCCTGCTTTACTTTTTAGACAACAACTTGCGGCTGAGTATAATTTTCTGAACTCTTACTCCTTTAGTCAAGGGATCAGTTCAGTCATATGCTAATAATGCAGCACAACAAGCTTTAATTGCACACTGGCAAAGGATGGATAGTGAAGAGCCTATGGAATTTCTTCAGCACATCGAAAATCAATCATGTTAGTGAACTTCTATGCTTTGATTGCACACTGGCAAGGGATGGATGGTGAAGATCCTATGGAATTTCTTGAGCACATCGGAAACCAACTTTTGTGTTCACACAAAACAGGTATCACATTTGTAGATATTCCTATTATTTTTATGTTTGTAAGACTCTTTATGTAAAGTTAATAAAGCTGATATACTCTTTTTGGTTCGAGTCTTCTATTAAGGTGAGAGTGCTGCTCGTTTAGTCACGGTGAATATGTCAAGGTTGGGTTGGCATAACTGAAGCATTAGTGCTACAAAGCAACTGATGAGGTATATCTTTAGTTTCTCCGATCTATGCAAACTATAGTTTTTCAATTTTATTATGCTTTTATTTCGGTGTTTTTTTTCTTCTGAAAATTTTGTCTTTCCTCCTCATTTTCATGGAGATTGTTGAAAGATTAATTAAACGGGTATTCATGAATAGTACAAGATAACTGGAAGTAGCGGATGTTTTGGGTTTGTGACAATGTCTTTAATTGAGGAGGTTGAAGCTCCGGCTCAACAGTTTCATGGCTATGTCAATTGCTCATATTTGAAAAAGTTATAATGTTAGTTGACAAGTTCTTAGCTCAATTCCGAAGTTATTGGGTTTCCGAATAGTATTTGAATTAATGATCTAATTTCTATTTCAATCTCAATTCTCAAACATAATTGATAGCCATTATAAATGTTGAAACTTTTAATGATAATGAACTCGGGAACTACTTTGCATATTGAGGTTACTTTGTATTGAATGATAAGTTTTACTATTCTGGGAATTGGGTAGGATACCAATAAGGTGAATTATGGACCACCACCTCCAAGGAAGATTTTCCTTCTCGAGAATCATAAGGTGGGCGCGGGCGCGAGATTCGACAAAAATGAAGGTTTATATGTCGTTAATCTCCTATGGAGCATTGATGATGAAGCACTTTTTTTTTTTGAGAATGATGATGAAGCACTTGATAATTTATTCAGTGGGCATGTACATGTTTATGTTCTATTCATTTTAATATTTTGACTTTCTTTTTTTTTGTTGACAAAAGCATCTTTTTTTTGTTGACAAAAGCATTTTAATATTTTGACTTTCTTGGATGTAGTATCACACAGTTTGTGACTATGAGATAACTTCTGAGTCAATGTTATCGGTCTATACTTTGTTGGTTTTAGTTTAATTCTTCATTGTTTCCAAATGTTTTTCTTACTGTATCTTATGTTAATGTACTTTTTCTCTTTTCTTTAATCTATTCCAAATTCTTTGACCTCACGCTTCTCTCAAATTATATTAAGTTTTGTGTTTTGAAATTTGCATCTATCATGGTCAATAAGTAACAAACAATACCCAAAACTATTTAAACGTATAATGTCATGTTTCTTCTTTTCTTCGCACATTTTATCAACATCATATTCACATAGAAACTGTCATTCACTTGGGACTTGGACTGCATGGGTTATTTTCTCATTGGTTTCTCAAATAATTCACTATGTGGTTTGGCAAATTTCTTCCGACTTAGATTTGATGTTCACCGTGCCAGAGGCACGGGTTATACCTAGTATCTTTATATAAGGTATATATATTCTATTTTAACTTAACATAAAAGTAATTTTCTTAAACATCGAGGATGATTTTGTCTTTTCGCTTTAAGTAGAAAATCCCAGAAGAACAAGAATCACAATCCCTCACACCTCTTAGATCCTTTTTTTTTTTTTTTTTTTTTTTTTGAACTCACACCTCTTAGATCCTGTTTTACTTTTTTTACTTTTTTAGGAGATCCTCGTACTTTGCTTACAAAGCCATTCTTGATTCATTTTAGCGCACCAACACACACTTTGATAGTAATACTTTCTCCTTTTAATGCGTCAAACATGACCTCTTGTCTCACATTTTACATTTGAACATCAAAATGATATACACATAAAAATCAATGCCAAAATCAACAAACATAGAAGTCTAAAACCCTAAGAAAGTCTCCTTCATCAAAAAAAAACCATAAGAAAGTCCATGAGTGAGAGTGAGAGAGAGAGAGTTGACTCATGACGATAGCCTCTTTCTTTTCAATTAATTATTTATATTATCATTTAGGCGGCTATCAGGACACGTAACAATGACGATAGAACAACGAGAAAGAAAAATCAAGTCGAAATTGCCAAAGAGCGAATCAAGGTCATAGTTTCTCCTGCCGCGATACTATGTCCGACCACTCTCCCAGTGAATTCCAATCGTAGTGACGTGGTCGGCCAGATTTAGAGAGAGAAAACTTTTAACTTTCTGTTCTCAAAATCTAGGTCGACCCATCACCGAGTCAGGATTCACCCGGGAGAGGGGCCGACGTAGCAACATTCTCCTAGATTTATCTCTTCGACCAACTAAGGCTTGCTTTTGTTTTGGGTGGCTCAAGAATTTTCCTTGATAGAGGGTCTCATGAAAATGAGTAAGTATACAACAATTTTAGGGCGGGAAAGCTAATGCAGTTGGGGAAAAGGGACGTTTGTTAAACAGTCTTACCGACTTTTCAAAGTCACAGGTAATGGGGTTTTAGGGTTTCTGATACGACCGAAATTATGGTGTTGAATTTGTTCAGAAACGTAGAGAATTGAGTTTCAAATAATGGGTATTTGATAAAATGCTTAATGAAAGGTATTGCTTCTCATGTAGTAATTTGGTGACTTGTCAATTGTTGGAACCAGTTAATGTTGCCTAATACTTGCTTGATAAAATGTCTGAGCTAAACTTGGATTCATTTAACTTCCTAGATATGGATTTGTGATACCATGTTCATGGCTAATGCTGATCGAATAATCGCTTGTCGGACCATGAAAGCAGAGGAAAGAATTTAAACAAAAACAATTAGATGATATCTAAATTTTCTTACATCTTATATCTATTTACAGGTGGATCGTGGAATTAATCGCTATGTCGAGTTTGTGAAGAAATTAACTTTTAACAGAGGGAAGGTAAGATAGTTACTTAAGTACATTTTCAGTTCGTTTAGCTGCCCATTCTTGCTTACGTCTTCGACTTTTATTTCTTGTTGAAAAATGCTAGGGAACAAAAAAAACCAGGCAGATTTTGGGCAGAAATATTATGTGGTTTGTTGTGATATGTGCTTCCTATGAGTCTTATCCACTGGACCACGAATCACTGCAAGCCACGTTGGATTTCTGCTCAGAGTCTGCCTAGTTTTTCTTGTTCCTTAGCACTGCTCTTTCTTGTTTACAACTTAAGTTTCCTGAATGGGAAAGCTTATGACTCAAATACCACATTGTCTCCATTTGGAAACCTTACCAGGCTTCGTGCCCCAACTTTCGTACAAGGTATATGGGTTTCTCCCGCTGTGGGTCTTTTCTAGGCCCGACTCGTGCTGCCCCGCCTGATCAGTCAATTATACAGCCCAAGTCTGAACTCTCTTCCTACGCAAGGTGAGGTCAAGTGTTGCTTTCTGCACGTGGACATCATCACGTACGGGGCCACTTCTCTTCTATGAGAAAATAGTCGATAATCAATTACTTGAAGCCTACCAAACTGTTATAGTTTTTTATTTATTTATTTATTTATTATTATACTTCTCAAAGATAACAGCTACGGAAGATATGCTTCTAAGTTTTCTTTCGCTTCCGTTTTTGTTGACTTGCCTTGTGGTCCAGTAATTAGTGGGACAAGAACATTGAAGAGGATAAGAGTCATATAGAGATGACTACTCAAGATGTATCTCTATGCTTTAACCATAATCACAAAAACCAGTCCATGATGGGTCAATCTCAATCCTGGTATGTTTTTCGTATTATCAAACTTGGACCACTTTCATTTCTTATACATTTACATTTCATTGAAGTATGTAGAAGATTATAAACCAATAAGTTGTTATATCATAGATTTAGTAGCCGTTATAATGTTTAATCCGACTTGAACTTCTTCCTTTATGACAATCAATGAACTAAACTGAAATGGACATTGAACATTGAAGAACAGAACGCCAAGTTAGTGAACCATCCACGTCTTAAAAAGAACATAAATCATAAAAGAAGATAAGATGTTATATAGTGGATCTAAGAAACCGATGTAATAGTGAATTCTAAATAAAATCGCTTGCCTTAATAATGGTAACCACCCTTCCTAACTACATTGAATCGAAGATTGGTTACCATTATTAAGGCAAGCGATTTTATTTAGCATTCACTATTATATTTAGGGAGCCACCCTAGACTTTTTTTTTTTATGAAGGCACCCTAGACTTATATTGGACATCTTGTCTGCTTAACTATGTAATTCTGTATGATAACTACAACACAAATTGGTCCCCTTATGGAGTTTATCTAAATAAATACTCGATCTTATTGAATGATTCGATTAGTCTCAATCTCTCTGAGGCATCTCGTCGAGTATTCAATAAGATCGTGAATGCTAAATAAAATCGCTTGCCTTAATAATGGTAACCACCCTTCCTAACTACATTGAATCGAAGATTGGACAATATAACTAACTACACGGATAGGGAGCCACCTTAGACTTATATTGGACATTTTGTCTGCTTAACTGTGTAAGTCTGTATGATAACTACCACACAAATTGGTCCCCTTATGGAGTTTATCTAAATAAATACTTGATCTTATTGAATGACTCGATTAGTCTCAATCATTTCAACACGGGGATCATTATAAGGAGTTCCTTTGGTCGATTCGAAAGGTAGGGCTTGTAATTCTCTAAGTCGTAAAGGGTTTGAGATTATGTTCCAACTTGTGGTTGGAATACGCTGAATATCGTCAACTGCAATTTTTTGAGTAACTCTATGGCTGAACAATCTAAATGGTGGCTGAGACCAGTCTATCCCAAGCCAGGAGTTGGCTCGGATGAGGAGAGGGTTGGATGGTTGGGCTAAACCCATTCCGCCACAACTTACCGGCCCTCTCCTCCGTGTAAAGGGTGTAAGTGGTCCCGAGGAGATGGTGTCTGTACATTTACCATTTTATTGTATAAACTACAAGGGTGGGGCATTGTGATAGTTCTGCATTACTTGGGACAGCGTCAAGAAGATGCATGCTCAAGATTAAGTGTCAAGGTCTTTTGATTGGGCTCACGGAGTCTTCAGAATAAAACTACATAGGCTTCGTGGAGTCTTGCATAAAACCAAATTACGTACCTGTTGGGCTTGGGGTATGTGTCGAAAACGAAGACAATATCGATAACTGGTAAGACTTGGGTTTAAACAAGAGACTCACATCGTGAAATAATCTACTAATGCTTCGGTTCATGTTTGACAATAGGAGACTAGGTACAATTTTTGTAGAAAAATATTAACAAACAAGAAATTTTGTGCAGATTCTAGGCAGAAATATGATGTCGTTTACGCAAGTGAAGACTCTAATCTGGGAAGCCATATAAGATTTCTGCCTTCATATACTCGAAATTTCTTATTTGTTGGCATTAGGGGCCAGTGGTATTAAGGATTTAACCAAACATATATGCATATTATTTGCCTTTTGTCAACTTCAAAGATGATCTTATCCTTCCAACTGCTAACCTCATTCATTGTGATTTCTGGTTGACCTAATATTCAGAACTCATGGTAATGATCATGAGGCCTTGAAAATCAGATCAAATAGTTGGTACTTGGTAGTTGCCCGTTGATACTAGACCAGATCAACTACTAAATTGGTAAATATCATGAGTTAATAATGGACATGATGAATAGAACCCTAAAATTAAAACAAAGATCTTGGTACCAAAATGTTTGAAGATTTATAATCTTTATCAACAAATTACATAATCAAAACTTGGGAATGAATGAAAAACTTGTAATTAGTTTTCACAATCTTCTCTCTCTTTACAATTGCTTGAAAAAAGCAAATATATCTATATCTTCATATATAGTGTTTGGTTTGATGATGATGATTCTTCATCTTCTTGAAGAGCCCAAGCTGAAATCCGTCTGTTAATGGCAGATCTCTCATCAATCATTATCATCATCTATTGTGACTTCATGAATTTGTTTGTTGTTGTTTGGGTAATTGGATTTGTGGGGTTTTTTTTAACTACCACATCCCAAACCTTTAGCTTCTGATCCTTTCATGATTCTTAATCTTTTGCAGGTAGAGATGAACATACTGCAATTATATCACAAACTCATATTAGGTATAAGAAAACAAGAGAGAGAGAAACATATGATCTAGAGATAGAGAGAGAAAGTGAGAACTTACTCCCATGGAACATCACCAACAAGCATCCAATCACCATCTTTATCTTCATAAGTAGGTGCATGTTCTGATCCATTATAACCTTCTCTCTCAGAGAATTTCCCAATTGTGAATTTAAACATATTTTCTAATGCTTTTAGAAGATCTGGGTAACCATTATAAACCTTCAAATCAATCTTTCTCAAGTAAGGAGCACCATCCATACTTACTTTCACATAAATCCCAGAGTTATCAACCTCTGTTTTCTTTGACTGTAAACTGTTTTTCCGGTAAGATCTAACCGGTGGCCATCCAACTACTTGTTGCCTGAAAATTTCCAAAAAATAAAAGAAACCCATTAATCCTTAGCTCATAAAATTACAAATCAAGCTAAAAAAAATCAGAATTTCTTCAACTTACTTTAAAGCCGGAGCAACTTCCCGGTCACCGGAATCTGATACACTAGAATTATTATTAGATCCACCACACTGATGATCATTTCCTAAATCACCCAGTGTTCTTTTGTTGTTATTATTCCTTATTAAACTTTGAGGAGTTCTTTGATTCTCTGTTTCTTCAACTTCTTCTTCAGTTCCAGGTAAACCTAATCTAAGCTCAGTCGCTTTAAAATTCAAATCAGTTTCATACTTCTTCCCTGTCATTTCTTCAACTTTTCAGAATTATTTTCCGACGACCCTTGACTTCAAATTCGAAACTTTTTGGTATTGTGGGTAAGTTCCCGACGAGATTCCGACGAAATTGAGTTTGATTTCCGATGAATTCAGAGATTAGAGAGAGAAAATGTGGTTTCAGACTTTAGTTGAATTATTAGGGGAAATGTTTTGTTTTATAGAAAATAGGAAGGATAATTTGTGAGGGGTAAAATGGTAATTTGAGGATGTGCATGAATTAAGGAAAAAGACAGCTAAAGTTGTCGGTAACAGAAAAAGTTTTATTTAATGAATTTGTCGGGGCATTATGGGGACAAAGATTGGACAAGTTTCAGCCGTCCATTTAGGGAGATGGGTTTTGTAATCTAGACGGTCAAGATGCGTTTTAGAAGGTCGTTGGAGTGAAATTAGGAGCGTTGGATCACGGGCTATTGAGAATAGAGCATCCCATGTGAATGTGGTCCCAACTTGTATGTATATGTATAGGGACTACGGGAGCATGGGAATTGTATCGGTAATAAGGGTTGTATATTATCTTACCTCATGTCGATTAAATGTGTGGCTAATGGGAAAGTCATGTGGCCATTATTTAGTGTCCAAGTGGAAATTTGTCACTCGTTCCGACGATTAGAAGATGTCAATTTGACGGGCTGAGTTGGTCGATCCCGATCAGGATCGATTGAGTAGCTTTCTCTCTTTGGATACTCGCATGGTTTTGTTGATTAAATAAACTCGTCTCCTTAACTAGATAGACAGATTGCTCTAACGATGTATCTTCAATTATGTTGTTTTTCGTTATTAAAGTTATTGTCATTGATCTGATAACAAAAGAATATACATAGAGTGTGGAAGAGAGATTGTAAAGTATGACTCACTGATAATTTCAATTGTAGTTTTTCGATTGTTGTTGCAGAGTGGATGATATATGATACAGTAGTCAAATGTCTACGTGAGGCTAACATGATCTGATAACACATACATGTGTATAGACGAGTTTATTAAACGAAGACCCATGATTGATAAGTGAATCTTGCAATAAACTATACCATATTGGACCGAGGCCCTAACTCGAATGTTATGACATTCGAGTTAATAATCGCCCATACTAAGGTTGGAGATACTTCAATTAAAAAAAAGGTTGGAGATGTGAATTCTCTTCTTAGCCCTAAGTAGGATTTGTACACTTCACATATATAGTGCTTTTGATGAAGTATCAAATTGGGAAGTATACTGGTAGCTTGGTGGTGCTTTCTACCTTGATGGATTTTTAGGTTTGGTTTAGTCTTTTCTTTTTCTTTTTTGAGGTCCCCAAGCATATTGTTTCTAGTTAATTAATATATAGCTCTTTCAACAAAAAAAAATAAAAAAGAAAAAAAGGTCCCCAAGCATACATAACAACTCATGAAAATCCACCCAATCCTCTTCTCATTAAAGAGAGTCGTGTGGGTACAAATTTAGGTGGGCACAAAAGTGACAATTCTTTGTATAATTGTGAATGAGCATTCTTTTCATAACCCTAAAGTCCAAAAGCACAAAGGGTCCACCACTATTCATTGTTTTCCCCATCAAAATGATTTCAGACACTCTTTAGCTTCATTTAATTTTTAAGAAACTCTATTAACCGTTCAACAAAAAAAAAAAAAACTCTATTAACCCTAAACAAACAACATCAATGATTCTTCTCCTTGTATAACTATTTAGAATACTTGGTTGTTTTATTTTGAGGACTTATTTAGATTCTTTAATTATTTGATTTAGTTCATCAGCTCGAATGAGATGTATCAGATAAGCCCATTTCGTGGGGGTTATGTTTTGATGTTGAGTTGTGATTGAAACTTCATTTGTTTCTAATGAAAAATTATGTGTGTATTTACTTAAATTCTAAGGTTATTTTTTAAATAGCCCCCAATTTTGTGACCAGCTTCCTGTCTAACCTCCTATTTTATTAAAAATATCCAGATAACTCTCTTTTTGAGTTACTGTTATAACTCCGTTAACCAGTCATCATTTCTCTCTGCTCCATCTCATCATCTCTCTCTGCCACCTCATCTTCTAGCGACCTCATCGTCTTCACCAGCGAAGGTCGCCGGCTGACGACCTTCAAACATAAAAAAATTTTCTCTCATCTCTTTCTCTCTAAAAAAAATAAATTAAAATTTTCTCTCTCATCTTTTTCTCTAAATACTTCAGCGAAGGGAAACCCTTCGTCGGAGTAGGTCTGTCCGGAGTATTGAGAGAAAGAGAGAGAATTAAAAAAAAAAATTAGAGAGTGAGGATAAAGATTTTCTTTTAATGTTTGAAGGTCGTCGGCAGGAAAATTGGTCGGACGACGACCTTCCGCGGTGAAGACGATGAGGTGGCAGAGAGAAGTAATGAGATGGAGGAGAGAGAAATGATGACTGGTTAACGGAGTTATAACGGTAACTCAAAAAGAGGATCATCTTTGTAATTTTGATAAAGTAGGGAGCTAGACAGGAAGCTGGTCACAAAGTTGGGGGTTATTTGAAAAATAACCCAAATTCTAACCACATATTACAAGTTTAAACTAAATGAATGTTTTTTTTTTAAATTTAC
Source organism: Eschscholzia californica subsp. californica (assembly GCA_002897215.1). NCBI lineage: Eukaryota > Viridiplantae > Streptophyta > Magnoliopsida > Ranunculales > Papaveraceae > Eschscholzia > Eschscholzia californica. Next base: position 119,111 of record BEHA01050348.1, on the reverse strand, counting down.
TATGTTGTCTATTATTTTAATTTTGAACCATTAAAGTAGCAAAGTGAAAAAAGATGAGTAGCTAGGAAGTACTAAAGGAGTAAAGTGCAGCACACGTGTGAGATTTGTTTGTTTGTTTGATGGTAAAGTCAAATCTGGGTCCTACTAAAGTCAAGAATTTTAACTCGGAGAAGGGGAAGAGTATTTGGATAGAGGCAGGTCCTCCCTGCCCCCATATTGTTTGGAGGATAGGTTTTTTTTTTTTTTTTTTTTTTTTTTTTTTTTTTTTTTTTTTTTTTTTTCTGTTTGGAGGATAGGTTTGATGTCCCCATCTCTACTTCCTTGTGGCTTCATTTGTCTCATTTTTAAGCATGTGTGTGGATATCTTATATACTATACTAGTTTCATTGATTTTTTTCTAATTTAGAAATTGATATTTTTTATTTAGAGAATTAAGATGGTAAAGTTTTTAATAAGTTTTATCGACTATAGAATTTATTGAATTCAAAGTATAACGATTTGATATTCTTAAGATATATCGCATATCAGATAGTTTATAAGATATAGATGATCACATGGGCTATTCGATACGTTAAAGTTACACCTTAAACTTTTGAAATGGAGAGGACCCTAAATTAATACATCTTGGACCTTAAAGGGGTCAAACATTAACGTCGTATATATTATACATAAACTCCCAAAATTTAGTTTTTTTTTTTTGAGATTAACTTCCAAGAGTCATGAATTTGGATGGACATTATAACTGTAAATTAATACGTCTTGGACCTTAAAGGTCAAAGACCTTAGGGCTATTATACGAGTATGAAAACCCATTTATTCTTACCTTTAAGTTATTTATTACCTAAATTACATGAGATAAGTCTTGATGACAAATTACTTCCACCCATACTGCATCCCAAGACTTCATAGACGGAAGAGAGTATCTAACCACCATACGAATAAGTGGCGGACACTTCAAAATTTGGTCCTAAAATGACACAGGTAGCAATTATGCGAGTGCCTATAGCAATTATGGTAGGCGTATTTAGACATTCTCTCTGAAAAGGTCTCCCTGGGTAACCTAAAGCATTTTACCGTTTCATCTACTTTGGGTCAACCTCTACAAAGGACCTCCTAAATAATTGGGGTGCCTTCCGTAATAGTCCCGTATGAGTAGGTAGGGGACTTTGGAGCTCAGAGTTAACTGTACTTTCAAATTTAATAAGTGTCCAGACTTTTTAATTAGTTGAGTTCGTGGAGTCTTTATCAGAAACAAAATTCTGTACTTATGAATTTAGGTATGGGAAAAAAACTTGGATCCGAGTGTCTAAAATGGAGACAATATCGATAATTGCTAAGGTTTGAGACATCATAAACGGTATTAAAACCAAAGACAATTCGTCGTCGAGTGAAGAAATTGTAAGAGTTTCACATCACTCGAGAGAGAATCCAGGTTATAGGTGTAAACTATTAGTTAGTGACAAGGTCTATTACTGCTAAGACTTAGGACGTCACCCCTCCGCTAATATATAGTCTTTGTTTTACTTACATACAATCTCCTTGGTTCATTGGTTGCCCTTGCTATTTCCATTTTCATCAATGAAATTAATTTTCTCTAAGAAAAACTAATACCTTTTGCAAGTGATGAGATTCATTTTCCCGCTTTTCTCCTACCAAATTTATGTTGTAATCGAGTTCAATAGCAAAAGATATTATCATTGATTTTAATGTGTTTTCTTATTCATTTTGTCTAGGTTATTATCCAAAATAGTCGACTCCATGTATTTTTTTATTGACCACTTTAATTTTTGATAACCAAGTTGACGGTCCCACTTATAACGCGCAAAATAATTAGTTATTCAATAGAATAAAATTTATTATTAAGTATAAATTTCAGATTCCCACTCTCTCTATATTAATTAATTAATGTTAATGAAATCAAGAGGAGCATTAAGGTCAGCTAATTTTCATATCAAAGAGATAGTTAAGAGTTGGTGCCCTAGCTCAGCGACCCACAGCGTGGAAGGAGTTGTCGACCATTAACCAACATCTCGAATATTTGTGGGGGCAATCCAACTAATCTTACTTAATCGGAAGTTTAATCTTTATTAAATGATGTATTTTGTCTCCATAAGTATTTTAGACAATACATATATCTAGGAGGCAGGGATCAAAAAATATCCACCAATGGTAAATATCCACCAATGGTAAAAATCTGTGATTTATCAAAATTGTGTTATTAAACAAATTAATAATGAAATGTAGTGGTTTATATGACCTTTAAGATGTATGAATGTCTCTTGAAGATGTTTACTCTTACGAGTATATTGCGTGTTTATGAACGTTTTCGGACATTCAACGACCCGACGTGAACACGCTGTGTTATGGTTGCGAGGGAGGCCTTGTGTTTGTTGTAGCCACGGTATCACCCATTAAAGGGTTATGTCAATGGAGTCATGGCGTAGTCGCCACAACCACAATTCAACGGGACGTGTTGTCACGACAAAATCCTGTGTCAACTGCAAATCCAATGGTCTCGATTTTGAAGCTTCTTTTTAAAGATTTTTCAAATAACTACCTTCATGTCATCGTAAAGTTCAAATAGACCAACCTCTCCATTGGAGATGAATTTAATCATAATTAGTAAACAAAATATGAACCTTAATAACGCAATTAGTTAACTATTAACACAAAATAGGGCAAAGGTAAAAAAATGCAAATTTTGAAATGCACCAAAGAAATTATTTTTTTTCGTACGCTAGTTTTGGGATTGACCAAATACATCATTTTTGCATGACATTGTTATCTTATTGCATCAAACAAAACGTAAATAACATATATTTTACCGTTGAACTTCAGACAATTTGGTTTGTGTGCATACAAAACAAACCTATTCTTAATATATCTACAATTCACCGAACAATCACCACATTAGTGATATATTTGTGTATTTGTACGAGGAAAAAACAAACATTTAAAAAAATTATTATTTTTTTATCTACTTTGTATAAAGTCTGGACCTTAAATCCAATATATTTTTTATTTTATTTTGGACTGATCCCCTAAGGACCCTATTTTAAATTTTAGAAATTGAATCTCATATTAAAAATGCTCTGAGTATGAAGACCATAATCTTGTGATTCAACTACCATATAAGCGGGAAGTTTCTTGTTACCAATGAAGCAATACTTTTGCAATAATATTAAAAATGTAATCTCATTAAAGGTGAATAAATCTTTTTTGTTGTAGATCTTAATAAAGTTAAATAATACTTAAGACTCAATTTACTCTGTTAATATAACAAAAAATACTTTTCCGACCGTAATCCAACACTATCCATGGTAAAGCACTTTCATTTTTCTAGAATTGATCTTAGTATATTAAATATTAAATAAAATATTACAGGTCACACGAAAATGATGAAACAAAGACCATGAGATAAGAAAGTAATAATCAAACTGATTATACAACTAAAATATTTGAAATGACTCTAACGAGCTCGATTTTAATAAACATCAAGGCAACAGTTGAGAAGACAAATAACTTTTAACAAAGAATTTGTGAAAGATAATAAAAATCAAAATCTTGGATTTTGGAAATCCAAGTAAAATATTTCAAGTAAAATTTAGAAAACCTAACCAAAATTTTCTCTTGGTATTCGGAAAATGTACTTATATATGCGATCGTGATGTTAGTCTCTTGATCCAATATGAATGTTCTTGTATCGATAAAGTGGCAACGTAGACATATCAAAAGATGGGAAGAGATTTCGTAACCTTCTTTTGAGAATGCATCAATTCAATCTCCTGCCATTATCACGCCATAACAACTCCTTATTTTCATGAAAAAACTCCTTTTCCAACAATACTGATTCTTGAAACCTTTGTACAAGTGAAAGAGGAATCCATTTGTTATAGGAAAATACATTTATGTTTAGACTAGGAGGTCCATTAACCATATTTTATTCTCTAAAAAATGTGCACAATAACAAATTACGTAGACTAGTCTAGTCGCACGAGTGGTCAAGGTCCCTTTAGCCAAACGATAGATTAGATTATAATTATATATAAATATATATGTCTCGACTTTCAAATGTGACTACAATTTGTTGATGAATAAGATTATTAGTACGATTCCAGTAAGTGATTGTGGAATTTTTCTTAAAAAAAGAAGAGAAACAAATGGACTCGACCAAGTCTTCTTATTGTAAACCCTACTCATGTCAATCAATTAATTAATGTGATTTTAGTGATTGACATGATTTTTTAAGGACCCATTGTTTTCATGTTAGACAAAACTAGGGCTTGACATCTAAAGTAAATGAATAAAGATCAAATTCAACAATTTTCTCCCAAGTATTATCCATAAAGTAAGGTGAATATGTGAAAGGTCAAAGAGCCAATGAATTTATCGAGTGGATTTATGATCATAGTGTAGTCACTTCATGTCTCTTTTCTCATTCAATAATTGTAGGTATAGTTTAATTTGAAATGCTAGTGTTACTTGGTTTTGTAGTATAAACCAAAAAAACTTCTAAAAAGTGATAAGGGATGATAAGAATAACACCACATCTTTGCTACTATGGTTTTGTGGTTGCTTTCTAGTTTGAGCAATGCTACACATTTTCAACATCAAGATTGAAGATTATATAACACCACCCAAAATCAAATCGACCCGTCTATAAACCCAAATTTTTGGACCATGCTCCTCGGTCGGTCCTGGATCAAGAGGGTTGTAGGTGGGTCGACGACAAGTCGACCTGAGACAAACTACATAATCAATTTTGTTATAGGTGGAAACACACAAAATCACTTACAAACATGTTAAGAAATTAAGAAACAATGAGAAAATGCAACTAAACAACCCTTCATAATCATGGCTACCGAGTTTCCACTCTGTTCTACTCACCACCATTAATCTACACATGACAATAGATTACCATTAACGTACCAGATTCATCCACATGTCGAAATATCATTTGCTGAGAGCACCTAAGAAGTGCCCAATTAAAAGCACAATCCTCCATACAACTAAGCCAAAAGAGACATTTTCCTACTCCTAGTCTCCCTTCTTTTTTATTAGATCCAAACATTTCCTTCTTTTAATTTTTCATTCATGTAAGAAGAAGGTACCAACCCTAAAAACAACAACAAGAAACAAAGTAAGAAATATTTAGAGATAGAGAGAAAGTAGAGTGAGAAACACAAAAACAAAGTAAGAAAATGCCTAAGAAGGAAAGAGAAGATGAATACAAGTTGATGAAGTTCAAAGAGACTGAATTGTGTCTAGGGTTACCTTCCGGTAACGACGGAGGCGACAAGATTAACAATTCAGTGAAGAGAGGTTACTTAGAAACAATTGATTTGAAGCTAAACTTAGCTTCAAATGAGTCATCATCATCAAAGATTGATCCTCATCAAAAAATAAAGATCAATATAAATTCTCCTTCTACTACTACTCCCAAGGAAAAGAATCTTCTTGACCATAGTTCTTCCAAGTATGTTATGTTATTTATTTGTATATTTTTTTTTTGAACAGTAAGATTGATCTCCCTATAGTAGAGAGATAGATGCATGTTTCTGCTCAACTAAAGTGAGTTTCACAATATGGGTTTTGTTTTTTAAGATGTTAGTGAAAATGGGTAGTTCTTATTTGCAGGGTAGAGGTGGTGGGTTGGCCACCAGTCCGATCATATCGAAAGACCATATTGTCCGAGAAGAAGAAGAGCTCCGACGACAAAGAGGAAGAAGAGAAGGTTAAGAATAGTGGAGTATTTGTGAAGGTTAGCATGGAAGGTGCACCTTACTTGCGTAAGGTTGATTTAAAGATGTATAAAAGCTACCAAGACCTCTCTGATTCCCTTGCCAAGATGTTTAGTTCCTTCACTATTGGTAATTTAAAACCCTAATATGTAACATAAAACTTTTTTCCTTTTACTTTTCTCAAATTCTTTTTGCCTATTTTTTCTCTTTTATATGTAAAGAGAACTGTGGTTTGGTCCAAAAATGGGAGCTGACTTCAGCTCGAAAGCTGCTATGGCTGGATCCTTTTGGTCTGGGCGTTTTTCTCTCTAATGCCCAAACTAATGGGAGCCGACCAGATCAGCTAAGTCAATTCTGGACGAAACGACGTTTTTTTTTATTATGTGCCTAGTTAAGAGTACTAAAATTTGTTTTAATTTTAATAAAGGAAAATGTGGGCCTAATGGAATGAAAGATTTCATGAATGAAAGTAAATTGATGGATTTATTAAGTGGGTCGGAATACTTACCAACATATGAAGATAAAGACGGAGACTGGATGCTCGTTGGAGATGTTCCATGGCAGTAAGTAATCTTATCTCAAGTATCATACTGAATTATCGACAAAATTAAACCTATTTAAGTTTCCGTTAAAAAAAAGTTCTATACAATTAATCCTCTTTTCTTCTTCTTTTGTTATAGAATGTTTGTTGATTCGTGTAAGCGTATACGTATAATGAAAGGGGCAGACGCCATCGGACTTGGTTAGTACCAAAATAAATTCCATTAATCCATTACTAATACATAGTCAATGCAAATTCTAGTTTTTCATGACTAACTAAAATTTTTACTTTGATGTCTAGCCGCTCCTAGAGCTTCGGAGAAATGCAGAAGTCGAAGCTGAAATATGATCTGAAAACGTACGAGCGACATTACTGAAGATATATTGAATATACATTGTATTTTGATATATATATATATATATATATATAGACAAAGGCATGAAACATCTATTACAAAAGAAACTAAGAAAATTAGGTTGCATGATTTGACCATGTCTAGCTTTTTTGTGATTAATGAGGTTGTAAGAGCACATTTTCTTTTGAGTGGATCTAGTTTTTGAAAATACATCTTTTCTTTTCTTCCTATATTTTCTTTTATTTCGTGTTACAATTCTTCCATGGAAATTTATGGAATTTGATTCTTTCCGTTCATCTGATCCTCGGATTGGACAAAGAAGGACAAAACGTAGAAGACTATACTATACCACGATGAGTATAACCCTCAATTTGGTCATAAACAGAAACACATGTTACCAAACAACCAACTAACCAACCAACAAAGTTACAAAAAAACTTGTTTTTCTCTTTTTAGAATCATACTGTAGCTAAACCGTTTGTTAATTAATGTAGAGAAATTAAAGTTGTTAATCTTTTAGTTAAGTTAGTCAATTCAATTTTGAGTTAATATTGAATTTCTGTCAAGTGAATTGATTCCATTTGAGTTGTTGATGCTGCTTTTGCAATAGGTGTATAATGAGTTGGAAATGTGGAGTGCTTTCCTTTTCTTGCATGCAAGGAATAGTGGTTGTAGCACTCAATGACTTTTTTTTCCCATTTTATGGTAGACATAATAACTAGGTTTTGGTGGTTTCTTCTACATTGTCTAGAAATAATGATGAAAAGAGAAAAGAAAAAGGAATAATTGAGTTTAACAATCGAACAACATATATCCCTTCTTTCGGATATTGTTCTTCAAAATCCTCGCACTATTCTGATTATAATACTTTTTACTAGAAAAAATAAAATAAAACTTATAATGCACCCTTATTATGTCTCCGTTTCAAAGTTCCACAAGAATTACGAAAGAGAACTAAAAGAACTTGTAGAAAATAATTGAAAAAGAGCGAGAAAAGATCAACTAAACAGTCTTTAATGTCCAACTCAACTATTTTAATTAGTTAGGAGAAAAGCCTTTGGGTATGTAGGAATTCTGATAGGCTCCCTTAGGCATGGCTTTCTTTCGAGCCAAACACGTGGTTTTGTTAAAAGACATTTCAGACGTCTGATCGTTTAACGGTAACCTAACACTAAAACTATGTTCAGTTTCTGAACTTCCAAATAACATTCAAACGACATGGAATGGCGAATACCTAGATATGATATATTGGTAATGAGAATACTATTTGTCCATGTGAAACTATTCTCACCCAACCAAGATGAATATCTCAAGAGAGGTCCTTCCATCAAACTACTTAGTATTTAGCATAAATATATTAAATTAGCACTTAAATTAGCACATCAAGAGAAAAAATAGGAGTACTATAATTCTAGGTCCACTCTTAACTAACCATAAACATGTTCATCTTTTTAGGTAAACTATTTCAAATTGCTGAAATCAAGGCTATATACAGATTTCTAGGACAAGGAAATGAATAAGAAACAATGAATAATACCTTCTTTTATTAGTTATATTGAATTTGCTTCTACCTCATCAAAAATCTTGTCCACCCAAAAACTAGTTCTTTAACATGACAGACTCCAACTCACTTACAACCCTTTCTTATAATATTGAACCCAACCCTACTTTACCTATAAAATATTCATCTAAAAGCAATTTAAGAGGTTTCCTACCCTAATGTCGAAAAATGGTTCATACCCATGTCATATATTCGAGTTTTCGGTACATGATAATTCAAATCTTACAAGTGAAAGAAGACATTGTGAAAATCAAGTAAAAGGGTTTGCTTTTGAGATTTGACAAGAAGCATATAATATGAGTAACATACTAGCATGAACTTCCATAACTTATGATAGAAAACTATGTTGTTTCCTTTATTTTCTTTTTTTCGTTTTTCATATCGTAAATAAATCAAATCAACTATTGAAATCTACTGACTTGATTACCAGATCCGCGTTCTTTTTTGACTTGTTAATAAGCTCCGCATTTGGCCGATCGTTATAATCAATCTGGAAAAAGGGAATACGGAAAAGTTTAGACTTTAGAGAACATGTAATAAAGGAAATAAGTGCAGTAAATTGAATAACTTAAAAGGTATGACAGACTTACCCGCCATTGAGCGATATCTGGAGGTTTTCCTGTTCATAAATGAAGTTCAATATTAGTACATCTCTTGCCTTCATTCTGGTAAACCATTAAGAAAGACTAACCTGTCGAAATATGCCTCTTCAGAACTCGCTTCATTGCTGTGTCGATGTCAACTTCAATGAACCTTGCAACCGAAATACATTTAAATGATATGGAACAGTTTGAAACACAGAAACAGAGAGTCCCGGATAATAACTGCTGAAAAGTACTAGTTTGATGAACTTTTTTTAATTTAAGACTAGATAGAGAGCGGCAAAAGTTTAGCTAGTAGTGGTGGTTTTACACGCTAATGACAATGTTTGGGCTTTCTTGGAAGTCGAAAATATTCGTGACTAGAAATAATATATCCAACTAGTGACCACTTGCCACATTTCTAATAGCTAAACCATCTTGGTTAGTATGAGAAAGTTCTAACATTGCATTCTGATCTATTCCATCACTTCTCAAGATAGAAGACTGGTAGTTCAACAAAAAAAAAAAAAAAAAAAGAAGACTGGCACCGGATATTAAAATTGCATAGTCGTGTACGGTTTTAGCCAACAGATCTATTTGGTGGTAAATGTTAAGTTTTTAGCCAATAGATCTATTTGATGGTAAATGTTAAATTGTAAGGTAGGATCGGAAATTGACTTACCATTTCTCGTCAAATACAGAAGCGATCTCCGGCCAGACACCTTCATCCAAGAGCAAATAATTTCCTTCTACTATAACTAGCTTGTGCCTGCAATGAAAAGTTGCCTATAATAATACGATAACATAATCAAGGACTACATTTGAACTCCATTAGGCAAACATGAAAATTTTCATCCTGGACTTGGAATTCCGCCTTCATGTAGGGAAAGCAAGCTATTTTGGCTTTCTTACTTGTTACATAGGGACAATAATGCTCAGTGAGATAGGATGTTCGATCTGTCTTATGCCTATGAACGATAATTTATGCTACGTTATGTATAAACTTCCCTTTCTCGCATTAAGAGCTTCAAAGCGAAAGGAGTTGAAGTTCAACTGATGTAAAATGAGAACGAAGATTAATATCTTCCGAATAGAAAATAAAAGAAAACAATTACCATAAGGACACCTAATAAGTTACTCAGTTCAAATGTCAAAACTAATCTCATAACGACAAAAGGGTTTCCACAGAAATTTGAGTATCTCCCTGATGACTACATAAATGAAAGTACTCTCGGCCATATAAATGTTACACTCATGCATATTTTAGTTTACTTCAGAAGAGTAATTCAATGAATTTCATAGACGAAAAGTAGCACCTAAAATTACTATAATTGATATAGAGAGCCCACTAAGGTTTATAAATGAAGTGAAAAATGGTGGATAACATAATGACTTACTGAAGGTTCACAAAGATATCGTCTTCTACTGGATCTCCAACACCATGGTCAAATGATGGCACATAGACGGAGCCCTGAAAAAATCATCGTAGTCAGAAGGTAATGAAACTTCGAGTAGGGAGTTGAACCAATATCTCCATATTTGTCACAAAATCATTTTGGTTTAACACCATTATAATGATGACAACAACACCTTCAATTTAGAGACATATTGGATCAACACCAGTCGTGTTAGGTCCCGAAAAACTGTCACACACTTGGAATCACCTCGTTTCTGAGAGTCTTGAGACATTTCAGCAGTCGAACTGGATCAAATGTCCATGGGGCTGAAGTCACCAAAGGAAAAGTTAATAACTTGTTTTGGTGATAGAATTTCTACTTTGACAGTTTGACTACATGAGAAACGCTCACCTCCCCTCCGCGCATGAGCTTCTTCAGGATTCTAGCAATACCAGGAGAAGAAAAATGATTATCCAGTTATCAAACATAAAATGGTGTAACAAGAAATCACTTTGAGATCTATAGGAACCGGAATTCAAATTTCCAATTAGTCCTACCGAACAAAAAAATGACAGAGAAAAATATAAGAACGAAAGTATGTCCTGGCAGCTTTAGCCCTATCAAAACACGAGCGATACGAAATATAGGTCCTTATTTCATCGTTAGATTATGTGCTGAAATTTATACTCAGGAAACTATAAATGACTTGAAAAATACATATATTTATACACACATAAAGACCCATTTGGAATAATGAATGCTATGGGAGCTGGAAATCTAACCTCCATCTGATCCAACTGGTGCCGATAAAGATGGAACCCGTCCATGGGAAGAACAATAGCATAATCTGGAGGGTCAATAGCATCAGTTGCAGCAGCCTTTTGGGACCATTTCGTGTTTATGCGTCGAGTTACTTCATAAGCTATAGTGGACTTCCCTGAACCAGGAGGACCAGCTAAACCCACAATATACCTGCAAGAAAATGGGTCTCGTATAAATGTAGTTCGAACAAATCCATTCTATGGGCATTCGAGAAAAAGAAGAATATATATAGAGAAAAACTGGGGTTCAAGTAGACCACTTTTGAGACAAATTATTAGTTCTTTAAAACTTACTTAGCATCAAGATTGGATGCCATTGACGATGTAGGAAGAAGACGTTCAGCTAAAGCATCATATATCTCGTTGATAGACCTTCAACAAAGATCAAAAGCTATAAATTGTTCAGGGCAAAACATAACAATAATGATAAATTGCACTTAATGACATTACATGTTTAAGAACCACCAGTTTAATAAACCAATTTGTATCTGAAAAGTAATTCGCTCATTTCACATTGTTCTAAGTAATGGGCAGTAAGAGAAAGAGGCAAAAAAATCACTCAAACAAAAAATATAAGCTTTCCAGATCAAATATCAGGTGAAAGAAAACAAATGAAAAACCAAACCTGGCCTCTAGAACAGGAGTTCCTTCATTATGACTTGATAAAACCTACCAGAAATGAACCAATAAATGCCAAATTAGTTGATTTCCCACATTGCTGGAGAGAGTGTCCGAAGCCCGGTTATACGTGGCAGTGTATTGACTATTGAGCCTGGTTATAAGTGCGTGCTCAAGCTTAGGTGTAGTTAAAGTCTTTTGTGTGGACTTCTGGAGCCCTCACCATGAACCAAACCCCCGTATCCATGGACTTGGATGTTGGTGTCAAAAGCGGATACAATGTGCGGACTCATGGAGCCTTCACCAGGAACCAAACCTCATACCCATGGACTTTGGATGTTGGTGTCTAAAGCGGACAATGTGGGGGCTCGTGGAGCCTTCGCCAAGAACCGAACCCCATACCCATGGACTTGGATGTTGGTGTCTAAAGCGGAGACAATGTGGGGGCTCGTGGAGCCTTCACCAGAAACCGAACCCCATTCCCATGGACTTGGATGTCGGTTTCAAAAACGGAGACAATGTCTGGGCTCGTGGAGCCTTCACCAAGAACCAAACCCATACCCATGGATTTGGATGTTGGTGTCAAAAGCGGAGACAATGTGTGGGACTGTGGAGCCTTCACCAGTACCCAAACCCCTTACCCATGGACTTGGTTGTGTTAAATGTCAAACACGGAGACAATATCGATAATTGCTAAACACTGACCCATTGAATCAGGGTGTCAAAAACGGAGACAATATCGATCAATAAATAAAAAAGTGAAACGAATTTTAAGAGAGAGAGAGAGAGAGAGAGAGAGGATTTTACCTTGAAGAAGTTCTTCTTTTTAGGGGGATTCAGAAATCCAGTTGGAGCAAGTAAATTTTGTTGTTGTGCAGTTAATAGAGCAGCAGTAGTAGTGGTAGTATTATTACTTCTAATTGATTGAATTGGGAGATTAAACTGGTGGTACTGATGAAGTTTGAAATTTCTCTTCTTTTTTAACAACAATGATTCTGATTATTCACAAACACAAGAGAAATTTGGATTGAAAAAAGTCCCCCCAAAAAAAAATTTATGATTTATTGGGAAATTTTGTTAAAACCCTAGAATTAATACTATAAAGCAAGACAGAGATTAGAAATTTAACCTAAGGAGAAATCGCCTCTTGAGGTAGCAGAGAATTTAGAGACCTCCATTCTTAAACTCAAATTTTTGCCCTCTCTCTCTCTCTCTCAGAAAGATTTTAATTTCTTCAAAGGGAAGTCCACTTCATCACTATAACTCCACCTGGCCCAATAGGGTTGACACTTCAAATCAGCCAAACAATCCCATGTTGCCAACAAGACCTAAAGATCCATATGAGAGTTATGAGAATCAGTGTATCTCATAGATAAGTCTCTCACTTCATTTTTTTTATTGAATTTTTATTCTATATTGAAGATTATATTAATGATTTTATGACTCAAAATAGAAAAGACATTACCATTTTTATTTTTATTTCTCATACACCTAAGATTTTTGTTTTTATTTCTCTCATCCCCAATATAACAAACAACTTAGTTTTTTCTTTTTTAATTATGTTCATTCTTTCTTCGGGATAAAAAAAAATTAATCGTCATCTTCTTTATCTTCTTCTTTCGGTGTAAATTAGAATAAAATGTGATATTGCAGAAACCTAGTTTAGATTAAAACCTGCATTTTGAATGAATTTTGCTTGTTACAGTTGTTGAATTTTGGGGAAAAAATCGATGATCACACAATTACACGAAATTCAGATTGTTTATGTAAAATCGTTTTTCAAACAAGATTCTTAGTTTCACAAACGCTAAAAAATCAATGATCACAAAACTACACGAAATTCAGATTATTTATGTAAAATCACTTTCTAAACAAAATTCTTAGTTTCACAAACGTGAAATTTCAATTCGAAGGTTAGATTTTATTATTTAAACGTTCAAAGGCGCATTTTTTAAGTAAATTTGTATGCTATAGCTTTTGAATTGTGAATGAAATTTCGCCCATCTTGGGAAGTCGCCTGGTTTATATAGGGTTATTTTCCTAATGGCCCCCTATTTTGTGACCAGCTTCCCGCCTGGCCCCCTACTTTACGAGAAATATCCATATGACCCCCTATTACCGTTAACTTTAACTTTACGTCACCCTCTCTCCTCCATCTCTTTTTCTCTCTCTGCCATGTCACGCCACCTCATCTGTTAGGCCACCTCATCACCTTCTTCGGCAGAGGTCGCCGACCGGCCAAATTTCCGGCCGGCGACCTTCAAACTAAAAAAAAAAAAACTCTCTCCTCTCTCTCTCTCTAAGAACTCTGGCGAAGGAACCCTCTCCTCTCTCTCTCGCCGGAGTTCTTAGAGAGAGAGAGAGAGGAGAGAGATGAAAAAAAAAAATATATTTTTTTTTTTAGTTTGAAGGTCGCCGGCCGGAACCGGCGACCTCTGCCGGAGAAGGTGATGAGGTGGCCTAACAGATGAGGTGGCGTGACATGGCAGAGAGAGAAAAAGAGATGGAGGAGAGAGAGTGACGGAAAGTTAAAGTTAACGGTAATAGGGGACCATATGGGTATTTCTCGTAAAGTAAGGGGTCAGGCGGGAAGCTGGTCACAAAGTAGGGGGCCATTAGGGAAAGAACCCGTTTATATAAAATGACTTCTCAAGACTAATAGCCTCACCAATGAGGAATTTTCACTTCTCCGAATTGCACAAAATTCGAACTTTTGATGTAATCATTAGGCCCCTCTTTTCTCTATGGTATTTTAGCTTTTAAGGTCGAATTCCGTTGTTTAGACATTCAAAACTGCATTTCGAAGAAAATTTATTTGCATAGTCTTCGAATATTAATTTTGCTGATGTCAGAATCGCACAAAATACGCCATTTGTGAGAAATGATTTTAAATCAAGATCAATAACTTCATCGGAAGGACTTTTCATCTTAGACTGACTTCCACGGTTTAGACATTCAAAACCATATTCTGAAGAAAATTTGTGCTTTATAGCCTTTGGATTTTGAAAGCAATTTTGCCTATCTTGGGATGACCGAAAATTTAGACCGTTTTATCTAAATTAATTTTCCGATCAGGATCCATAGCTCTGCTACGAGGAATTTTTACTTCTAAGGCCGAATTTGCTTAGACATTCATAACCGTATTTTGAAAAAAAGTTCATGTAATATAGCCCTTGAATTTTAAAGGAAATTTTGTTGATATCGGAATTGCACGAGAAACCTTTTATCAAAAATAAGTTTCCGATAAAGATTCATAGCTTGCCCATGTTATTTTAACTTTTAAGGTCGAGATCCACTTTTTAGACATTCAAAACCGCATTTTGAAGAGAATTAATTTGCTATTGTCTATATTAATTTATGTCGATTTCAAAATCGCACAAAATACGCCATCAGTGAGAAATGACTAATCAAGATCACTAACTTCATCGCGAGGCTTTTCATATTAGGCCGAATTCCACTGTTTAGACTTTCAGAACCACTATCTGAAGAAAATTTGTGCTTTATAAGCTTCGAATTTTGAAAGAAATTTCGCCTATCTCGGGATGACAGGAAATACGCCATCAGTGAGAAATGACTAATCAAGATCACTAACTTCATCGCGAGGCTTTTCATATTAGGCCGAATTCCACTGTTTAGACTTTCAAAACCACTATCTGAAGAAAATTTGTGCTTTATAAGCTTCGAATTTTGAAAGAAATTTCGCCTATCTCGGGATGACAGGAAATTTGGACCGTTTATCTAAATTCTTTTTCCGACCAGGATCCATAGCTTAGCTATGAGGAATTTTCACTTCTAAGGCCGAATTTGCTCAGACATTCATAACCGTATTTTGAAAAAAGTTCACGTGCTATAGTCCTTGAGTTTTAAAGGAAATTTTGTTGATATCGGAATTGCACGAAGAACCTTTTATCAAAAATAATTTTCCGATAAAGATCCATAGCTTTCCCATGTTATTTAAACTTATAAGGTCGAGATCGACTGTTTAGACATTCAAAACCGCATTTTGAAGAAAATTTATTTGCTATTGTCTCCGAATATTAATTTTTGTCGATATCAAAATCGCACAAAATATGCCATTTGTGAGAAATGACAAATCGAGATCACTAACTTCACCGTGAGGCTTTTCATATTAGGCCGAATTCCAGTGTTTAGACATTCAAAATCACATTTGTGCTTTATAACCTTTGAATTTTATAAGAAATTTTGCCTATTTCGGGATGACAGGAAATTTGGATCGTTTATCTAAATTATTTTTCCGACCAGGATCCATAGCTTAGCTATGAGGACTTTTCACTTCTAAGGCCGAATTTCCTTAGACATTCGTAACCGTATTTTGAAAATAGTTCATGTGCTATGGTCATTGAGTCTTAAAGGGAATTATGTTGATATCGAAATTGCACGAAAAACCTTTTATCAAAAATAATTTTCCGATAAAGATTCATAGCTTTCCCATGTTATTTTAACTTTTAAGGTCGAGATCCATTGTTTAGACATCCAAAATTGCCTTTTGAAGAAAATTCGTGTGTAATAGTCTTGGAATTTTGAAGAAAGTTCCGCAGGTCTATGAATCACAAGAAATTCAGACAGTTTATGTGAAAATTTCCAATCAAGTCCATAGCTTCGTTACGTGGAATTTTCACTTCAAAGGTTGCATTTTGAAGAATTTCATTTGATAGCCTTTAGATTTTGGAAGAAATTTTCTCGATCTTGATATCACATGAAACTCGTTCATGTAAAATGTTTTTCCGATCAAAATCTATAGGTTTTTCATGAAATTTTCACTTTAAAGGCCGAATTGTGTTGTTTAGACAATAAAACCCGCATTTTGAAGAAAATTCATGTGATGTCCTTCAAATTTTCAAGGAAATTTCGCCGATCTCGGAGAATCTCATGAAAGTAAAACTGTTCAGGTGAAATGACTTCCCGATAAAAAAAATCATCATATTTTATGTTGAAAACATACAACAACAATTGCCAAATCAAACCGCTTTTTATTTCTTGATCATTACTGGTGTAATCAATGGGGAAACCCTATATGCCACTTTATCATACGTACTCCTTTAATATTACAAGGATATATTGAACAAGAGAATACAATTTCTTTTTTTCTCTGTTGAAGAAGAGAATACAATTTTGAATCCCAAAAACACAATTTTCTATCTATCGATCATCGCCGGGCAACAAACAGACAATCAAATGTTTCAAACCGATGACGGAATGAAGTTACCACTTCGAGGAGGTGGTGGGGATTGTACATTTTGAGAGCGTCCAATTCCAGAACAAACACTGCAAAATAGAAATTAATATGAAAAGCTTCCGAAAGAAAGTAGTGACTCTACAAAATGGGGCACGAGAACGAGACCAATTGTTGATGTCATAATACGCCATACTGACATCATGTGGAAAAAGGGCTTATCAGGTCATTTGGGCCACTTTTGATGGGAAGTTTATGTTTTAAAAGAGGAATTCAATACGTTATGTTCGCTCTGATTTCCTATGCATATACAAATTCCCCGGACCAACTGCAAAATATTCTTAGAACATTTTTCTTCTTTTGTTAACTCTCTACAATTATCTCTCCTCTTTAAAATTACATCTCCATATCGACTCCCAAAACTGATTTTCTTCTTTGGGAATTTCTAAATAAATCTTCTTTCCGTCTCAAGTACTTAACTTGTATTTGAAATAAGAAATTTTGATTACACAAATACTTACATGGCCGGGACATGAGATAGAAGGAGAAGGATTAAGCACCATAGACATAGCAATCTTGAGAACCATCCCATTTTTTTCTAAATGAAATGGTAATCGAAAATATATGAGCTATGGTCGAACATCCAGAGAGTGAGGATTATATATGTGCGGGTGTCTATATATATACACATATACAGTATTCTAAAGCATAAAGTGCTAAAAAAATGTCAATCATTTCAATTGAAGACTAGTTGATTGGTTTCCAGGGTTTGATTTAGTTGATTATTATTGACTCAAAGACCTTCAAGTTTGAAATTCTTGGCTTACCTAAATTTTGCGTAAAATGGTTGGTCATGAATCATATACATTTTGTGAACTTGAATTATCATTTATTGAGACCCATGACTATTTCAGAATACGTTTTCTTATCACTAAGTTGCACTACTCTTATAATCGCGGTTTATCCTTCTTTTTTCTGCGAAATGTAATACGATCTACGTTAGTCGTTACAAGATATTGATACATCATGAAGATGTGATAAACACGATAACCGCCTTAATTAAACCATTAACGAAAGATGTCTTAAGCCCAACAACATGAAAGTGTCTTAAAACCCGACAAATTTACTACATTATTTATACCTTTGTGAAAGGCAATAAGCCTTTAAGTAATAATCAAAATAAACTAAGTAACAATCAAAATGAATGAAGAAGAAGAAGAAGATTAGAGTTAGATTTTCTCTGTACTTTGTATTCATATCTAACAAGTATATATAGGTTTACAATTAGGGTAAGTAGGGATACATTTGGTTTACATAAAATCATAACAAAACTTATCAAGTAGAGATACTAGGGTTGACCGAGTTGAGTGAGTGAGATAGGGCTGTTCGGTTCTCCTTGTGGGCTTCTCGGTTTGGGCAGCTGGGTATCTCATGTGGGTGCCCTTAATACTCCCCCTCAAGTTGGAGCTGAAATAGAAATGATGCCCAACTTGCCAATCGTCTTCTTGAAGGCATCACCACCAAGCGGCTTTGTAAAGATATCTGCTAGTTGGTCAGCTGTTGGTGTGAAGCGGGGAGCTATGGTATTGTCTTTAATCTTTTCACGAACAAAATGGCAGTCGATTTCAATGTGCTTTGTTCGTTCGTGAAAAACTGGGTTGTCAGCAATATGAAGTGCTACACGATTATCACAATAAACAGACATTGGGGAAGAATGATTTATACCTAGATCACGAAGAAGTGATTTGATCCATTGAAGTTCACAGGTAAGATTGGCCAGAGCTCTGTACTCGGCTTCGGCAGATGACTTAGCAACCGTGGGTTGTTTCTTAGATTTCCATGATAATGGACTTGAACCAAGCATGGTAAAGTATCCAGTTGTGGATCGTCGAGTAGTGGGGCAACCAGCCCAATCAGAGTCACAGAAACCCGAGATATGTAAGGAACTAGTTGCAGAAAGAAAAATTCCATGATTGAGTGACCCTTTGAGATATCGAAGGATTCTATGGGCAGCTTCTAAGTGAATATTTGTGGGATTTTGTAAAAATTGGCTCAGATTATTTACTGCATAGCAAATATCGGGACGAGTGACAGTTAAATAAAGTAAGCGTCCAATCAGTCGTCGATATGTGGATGGATCAGGGATAGGTTCTCCATCTGTGGGGCTAAGGCGGAGTTTCTGCTCCATCGGGAAGGAAGATGGTCGAGAAGCGGTTAGCCCAGAATCAGAAAGAATATCTAAGGCGTATTTTCGTTGGCACAAAAATATGCCTTTCGAAGATCTAGAAACTTCAATACCCAGGAAATATTGAAGTCGACCGAGATCTTTGAGGGAAAAGGTATTGTCGAGAAAAGATTTTAGGTCGGAAATGGCGGAATCGTTGTTACCGGTAATAATGATATCGTCGACATAGACTAGGACGTAAAGAGAAGTGGAAGAAGAATGGAAGGAAAAGAGAGAATAATCAGAAAGAGATTGTGTGAAACCTTTCTTGAGAAGGACGGACGAAAATTTTGAGAACCATTGTCTGGAGGCCTGTTTGAGACCATAAAGAGATTTGTTTAGGCGGCAGACCTTAGACTCCCCCTGTTTGGAAAAACCAGGTGGAAGTTTCATAAAAACTTCTTCATCGAGGTCTCCTTGAAGGAACGCATTATTGACATCAAGTTGGTGAAGGGTCCAACCTTGAATTGCGGCAATAGAGAGAAGAATTCGAACTGTGACTAATTTAGCGACGGGAGCAAAGGTGTCGTGATAATCAAGACCTTCAATTTGGGTATATCCTTTGGCAACTAGTCGAGCTTTGTATCGCTCGATTGACCCGTCAGACCGAAACTTAATTTTGTAAACCCATTTGCATCCAATGGGTCGCTTACCAGAAGGTAGGTCAACAATGGACCAAGTGTTGTTAGATTCCAAAGCCGATATTTCTTTAGACATTGCCTCTCTCCATTGAGGAGATTGCATGGCTTGGGAAAAAGAAGAAGGTTCTTTATTTGAAAGAACGGATGTAAGGAAGACTTGATGTGAAGTAGAGAAAGCATCGAAAGACATGAAATTAGTGAGAGGATAAGGGACATTGGGTGACGAGTCCATAAAAGGAGAGGAGTGACATACGTAATCGGAAAGATGGGCTGGTGGTCGCCTAGAGCGTGATGGTCGGGCAGTGGGTACTGTCGGATCAGGAAGGGTGTCCAAGTCTGTTGGACTTTCAGGGCACTCCTCGACTGGAGTGAGAACAGAACGTTCCGGCCCAGTGAATGGAACCGGTTCGTCCAAAGACACAGGGGTGCCTGTAGCGGACTGATCTAAAGTGTTCCTGGCCGAAGTCAGGGAGTTCGGGTTAGTCCAGGAGGTGCCTGTAGCGGACTGATCTAAAATGTTCCTGGCCGAAGTTAGGGAGTTCGGGTTAGTCCAGGAAGAGGCGTTAGGTTGGGAACTTTGTGGAAAGGCAAAGGTTCCATTGTCCACTATTGACAAGAACTGACGCCTTTGAGTAGGCGGGATTGTGGACATCGGAAATCGGTCTTCATGGAATAAGACGTCTCGAGATGTGATAATTTTTCGAGTGGTGAGGTCGTATACACGAAAGCCCTTTTGACCATGAGGGTATCCCACGAAAATTCCGGGTGAAGCTCGTGAGTCCAATTTAGTTTTAACGGTGGTATGACGAAAATAACATAAACAACCGAACACTCTAAGGTTGGTAAAAGTAGGAGGACATCCTAATAATTTTTCATGTGGGGATTTCCCTTGTAATACCGGAGTCGGTAATTTGTTTATAAGGTAGACGGCCGTGAGAACACATTCTCCCCAAAAGGAGAGAGGGAGATGGGCTTGTAATCGAAGGGACCGTGCTACTTCCAAAATATGTCTATGTTTGCGTTCTACAACTCCATTTTGTTGAGGAGTGTAGGCGCAACTAGTTTGGTGATGAATACCGTTTGTTTGAAACCATTTTTGCAATTCGTGATTCATAAATTCCGTACCGTTATCGGAACGGAATGTTTGAATTTTTGGAATCAAAATAGAACCGTTTCCGGATTTGAAAGTAGAGATGGTTGTGTTGAATTGAGTGGAAACATATTTAGTGAAGTTTGTGATGTATTTAGTTGTATCCGATTTATTAGGAAGTAAAAACAACCATGTACACCTTGAATAGTCGTCAACTATCGTCAAAAAATATCGACATCCGGAATTGGAAAGAACGGAAAAGGGTCCCCATAGATCGGCGTGGAGAAGTTGAAAAGGACGAGAGGAGGTAGAAGTACTAGTTGGAAATGGTAATCGTTTAAATTTAGACATAGGACAAACATCGCACGGTTTATTAATAACTGAAACAAATTTCATACAAGGAATAGTAGAAATTAAATATTTAAATCTAGAAAGCGATGGATGACCCAATCGCCAATGCCAAACATTGAAAGAAACGTTACTTCCTAAACTAGAAAAACAAGAAAGCGAGCAAATCCTAGGGTCCGTGCGAAGGAAATAGAGTCCATCCGATCGATCACCAAGTCCAATCGTTGTTTCCGTCGAGAGGTCCTGAAAGACACACGAGGTAGAATTAAACGTTACTTCACAATTTAAAGAAGTAGTAATTTGAGAAACCGATATTAAGTTGATTTTGAAATCCGGTACATGTAATACATTGTGAAGAATAAAAGAATTGGAAAAAGAAATTGATCCAACATGAAGAACTCGAATACGAGTCCCATCCGGAAGGCGTACAAAGTAGTCGGTAGGGGCTTTAATATAAGAATCAAAACGAGATAGAGATGAACAAATATGTTTCGCTGCCCCGGAGTCGACTACCCAAGAATAATTAGTAAAAGACGTACCTGTTAAGTTGATCGGTTCGGTTGATGGAGCTGCTGTTTGGGGGGTGCCTGCAGCAGGTCGGGACTGGTCCAGTAGTGAGATGAGGCCCTGGTACTGTTCTTTGGTGAGAGATGTTGCTAGGGGCGCTCCCTGATGAGTTTGAATCTGTTCCAAGTCAGGAACTATGGAGGCAGCAGCAAATGGATTAGTTTGGTGAGCTTCTCGGTTATTTGGGCGCCCTCGAGGACGAGAATTTGGTGTGGACCGAGAAGGATACCCATTGAGTTGGTAACATGTAGCTTTAACATGTCCAAGTTGATGACAGTAATCACAATAAGGACGTGATCTCTTTGGACGTGAAGAATCCGATCGGGGACCATTACTAACGGCAAGAGTTGCTGCCTCACTGTTAACGGAGTTCGCGTTCACAATATTCTGTTGAACTTCCTCTTGTTTGACAAGAGAGTGTATACGTAATGTAGACGGGAACGGATCCATTAGGAGAATTTGACTCCGAATCGCAGAAAATCGATCATGGAGTCCTTGAAGGAACTCCATGGCGCGATCTTGGTTTAGCCGATCAAGAAGGGACTTACCATGTGTACAAATGCATGGTTCGACGGTTGTGAGGGATTGAAGTTCGTCTTGAAGAGACTTCAATTGAGTAAAATAGGTAAACACGTCGAGTCCTTCTTGTTTCAAGGATGAGATTGCTCTTTTGAGTTGAAAAACTTTAGGAGCGTTAGTCTGAAAAAAACGCTCATAAAGGTTTTTCCAAGTCTCGGC
Organism: Eschscholzia californica subsp. californica; assembly: GCA_002897215.1. NCBI lineage: Eukaryota > Viridiplantae > Streptophyta > Magnoliopsida > Ranunculales > Papaveraceae > Eschscholzia > Eschscholzia californica. The sequence continues at coordinate 96,694 of BEHA01050348.1, read as the reverse complement.
TGCAGATTCGTCATAAAGGATGGATGATTGAATATCTGGAGCCACTGAGTTGACAATCCAACTTGCAACGAGATCGTTGCATCGTTCCCACGAATGTAATTCTGCAGGAGAAGTTGGTTTGACAATGGTTCCATCGACGAAACCAAGTTTATCCTTGGCTCGAAGCGCTTTAGTCATACCACGAGACCAGGAGGCATAGTTATCTCCGGTGAGAGGTGGTGTGATCAAAACAGTCGTGGGTGAATCCGAATGATGAACATCGAATACTTGATTGTTTTGGACAGCGGATTGAGTGATGGTATCGGTAGTAGAAGACATAGTTGAAAAAAAAAATTTGAAATACCAGGCTCTTATACCATGTGAAAGGCAATAAGCCTTTAAGTAATAATCAAAATAAACTAAGTAACAATCAAAATGAATGAAGAAGAAGAAGAAGATTAGAGTTAGATTTTCTCTGTACTTTGTATTCATATCTAACAAGTATATATAGGTTTACAATTAGGGTAAGTAGGGATACATTTGGTTTACATAAAATCATAACAAAACTTATCAAGTAGAGATACTAGGGTTGACCGAGTTGAGTGAGTGAGATAGGGCTGTTCGGTTCTCCTTGTGGGCTTCTCGGTTTGGGCAGCTGGGTATCTCATGTGGGTGCCCTTAATAACTCAAGTTCAATAGATCATAAATTGCACTTCCTCTGGTAGTCGAACCTGGAAATCTCCAGAATTTTGGAGTTTATGTCAACAATTTTAACCACCTTGGCCAAGCAAGTGTTGAGCGGTTTATCATCCTTAGTAACTGTCTTCGCAGGAAAAAAGAAAGTGAAAACTGTAACTTAAGTCGAAGATGCTGAAAAGAGAAACTCAAACAAAAAATTAAGTACACTAGAAAAAAAATGTGGGAACATCACCAAAAATTAGTATAAAACTAATTTTCTTCTGATTTTAATAATTAAGTGGTAATCATGCATACCTTGACTCATCTTCTGTCCCCGTCCTTCTTGACTTCGATCAATCATGGTAATTTTGCTTGTATCAATGCATCCAACCCCTATAAATATCAAATATTAGTTGCTGCCAAACCAATGGGTCTACGAAGAAATTAGGGTTAACTTATTTAATACCCGTAATAATATTTTTTGGGTATTTATTAATAAGATTTCAAATGGCATTACGGCTAAAAGCTAAAATTGGTCATATTTTACATTGCTTTACTTTATACACATTTTGCAATCGTCATATTGAGAATGAATTACATTTTTTCTTACATTGTCATTACTCTAGGGCATTTTGGTATTCACTCGGACCAGATTCAGGTTCAAAATATTTCTGAGTGGATATCTTCATGTTTTTTTTTTATTAGAGATGGTAATAACTCAGTGTACTCACAGTTCTACCATAATTTGGCACTTATAGAAAGCACGGTGTCATATATCCTTCCAAACCAACTACCTTACATCAGAAGACACCTGCTTAACTATATAATATTTCACACAACACACAACATACCACATCCAACACAACAAAGTCATGTTCAACAAAAAAAAAAACACGACAAAGTCATAGCAATTTCTAAAGTGCAACAGATTTAATCACATCCTTTTGGTGTACACCACCTCACACGTATAATAAATTTAGTGTAGATATTTCTTTTAAAGATATTAAACTCAGACTTCTATTGATATAATTGTGCATGATCTATTTTTTAACTTTATCGAAGCAAAAACAAACTTTACCAAATGTAGATCGAGTGAAGAAGAGGAATATAGAGCAATCTTGCTACCCCTACAATGGGCCATGCAGCTCAACTTTTTGAAGATTATAGTAGAAATCGACGCAGAACCGGTGATTAAAGCAATACGAGGGAAATACCACGATTGTCATTGGTCTCCAATTGCTACAGTTCGAGAGATAATGGAATTCAGGACAAAATTCGAAGATATTTCTTTTGAGTTTGTATAGATTAAAAAACCTTGTTACAAATACAATCGCCAAGAAGGCACGACCTTATCTTTGGACTCCACTTGGAAAAAACTTTATGTTTTTTTTTTGTCTCACTATTTCAGGAACAATGTAAAAACTCAAATTTATGAATAAACAAAGATTTTAACAAAAGAGAATATAAAACCAATCAACAAGACCGAATTAGAGTCGGTGTCTATAATAAACAGATCCTGTTTGAGCCAGTACAGGGGCTGCCCAACCGATGGGGCCACGAAAAAGAATTAGGCTTAACCTTTTTAATACCTGTAATAGTATAGAGATATTTAATGCAGAGATATTTATTTCTCTCACTTTACTCTCTAATTGAGAAACGTGGGCTGCGGCAATGTGAGGTTATGGTGTTATACCACCCCTCTCTACTTTAATATCTTTATCATTCTTCACCTTCCCCGGGACTGTCAAACTCTTCACTCTTTTTATTTCTCTCCCTCTTTAACTTGTTTTGTTGCTAACATCTAAATCACTTTACCTAATTTAATAAAAGAGGTCGAATCAGAAGGAGGTCTGCCATTTGTGTCCGGAACTGAGAGGTCACCACGATTGTCTTAGGCGCCTTAAACTGAACCCTGCCTAAAATACAACCAGGTCTGCTCTGCGATTTACGAGAAGATTAGGGAAGTCCACGTAAGCAAGGTTGATGCCTTAAACCCTAAATATGAGAAGACATAAACGTCTTAAACGCTTATCGACTTAATTTTGAATCTGAAATTAAGGTTACTCGTAATACTGTCCGCTTTAACAATTCTAAACCTCACAGTCATAAATGACCTCACTAGTGACTGATGCTTAACTTCTTAACAGAAGAATTACACTCAGTTTTTTCCACATATGTGGGATTGTATTTCTATGACAAACACCCTCTCAAGACCAAATCATGATACGTACCAACCTCCAGATTTGCTAGTTTTTTTTCTTCGGAAAATGAACTACAAAAGTCATCATTACAAGGCATTGGTACATCATTAAGAGATAATGCAAAGCTATATTAAGATTCACGAATTGAATAAGCACTTTAACTGCCTGTTTTGAGCACTGAAAATCATATACATCCGCTCTTAAAGGTCATCCTAAGGGGTTGAAAGCTTATCTAATATATCTTTACTTTATCTGTACTCAAGTTCAATAAATCATGAATTTGTACTTCCGTGAGATCGAGTCTGGGACCTCCGTGTTGCGGAGTGGATATCCAACCGCTACACCATAATGTAGTGGACTTCAGGTTTGCTAGTGATACTATCTGCTTTGGTAATTGTGGATCTCATGATTTTCAAAGGTCTCACTACAGAAAGCGCTTAAAATGTTTGATGAAGGACCCAAACAATAATAAATGTCAGAGCAACACATTTTATTTCTTTGATTGCTACTGGTGTGGTTAATGAAAACACTATGTGCCACTTTATCATAAACACTACCTAAATATTACAAGGATATATTCAAACAAGAGTATACAATTTTGAATCACCGAACTTAAGTTTTCTATTGATCCAACATTGTGAGACAAAATAAATATTAAAAATGCTGCGATCATCTTCCAAGTGATGGGACCTTATGACAGCTTCCAGGAATCCAATTACAGCTTCCGGGAGATGGAGGAGATTGATTATGTCCCGAAAGGCGACCTCGAGGACAAACACTGCAAAATACAAATTTATCAATTTCTTTGTACATCTCAAACATTGACGGTTTCGTGGCCCTTTGAAAATAATAAGAAACATTTGACCATAAAATTATGGAAAATGCTATTTTAGTCCGACAAACTACCTCTAGGACAACTTTCAACAAAAAAAAAACTACCTCTAGGACAAGCACTATAAAATAAAAATTTCTCTATTTCTTATGTACATATGACATCATCTGAAAACTAGCTTTGTTGTGGCAAGTAGGACTGTTGTCCAGAGTTCGAGAAATTAAGAGCAGATTCGAAAGCGTACTATTCAAATACACCAAGAGATAGCTAAACTTTCAAGCCGACAAGCTGACAAAATGGACTCGGAAGAAGAACAGATCCAAGACATAGAAGAATGTACCTTATATTTTAATTAAGAAGTACTGTAATAGAGTTTTAGTTAATTAATAATATGTGTAATTTCAACAAAAAAAAAGTAGGACTGTTGTCAAAAAAAAGAAAAGAAATTAACTACCTACTTTAATTTGCTTAATTTCCAGTACATGTATAAATTTTCCAAATCAATTACCTAATATTGTCACAACATTTCCTCCCAAAGTTTTATGTAAATTATATGTCGTTCTCGACGAAAGTATTCGTGTCCAATGAACGGATTAACCTAGTAATTTAGTAATTAACATAATCATACAGTATAATAATATATTAGGTTGATAGTTAAACTTAATATTGGAACTAATAAATTTTAATGACATAAATACTTACATGGGAGGGATATGAGATAGAAGGAGAAGGATTAAGCAGCATACAATTAGCAATCTTGAGAAGGATCCCATTTCTTTAGATGAAATGGTAATCGAAAATATATAGACACCGGTCGAACTTCGAGGGAGAGAGAGAGAGAGAAGATCACATATATATGTATGTGTGTTTATATAGTACTCTAAGTTAAGAATAAAATCCTCCAACATGTGAATTATTAACTATTATTTCAATTGAAGACTAGTTTCCCAAAGTTTGATTTAATTCTTTACAATTGCCTCAAAGACTTCCAAGTTGAAAGTTCTTGACCTAACAAAAGAATGGTTGGTGAATTCTCTTTCCTCTTCATTTCCTTTATTTGAATTATCATTTATTGAGAGGGTGGTGGTCTGGTGGGTCTTTGCAACTAAAAAAAGGAAATGGCGGTGGGCTTAACTTTTAATGAAAATACAGTTTTACCTTATTTGTTTTACCTTACTTTGTTAAATATAGAGACCAAATGATCCCCCTAAGTTTCCCACTCAAACTCTTCGTCGTCTCATCAGCGAGTCTTTGGGTTTATGACCCAAAAGTTTCTCTCTTTTCATTCAAAAAGTATACTCAATCCGCTTCTAGAGACTCCCACTAGCAGTGGGGATGGGGAGTGCGAGTTGTGCGCCCGCACAGACCTCCCACCACAAAGGGCCCACTTTTACCTCTTTTACCTAAATCCAAGTTTTACAAATTTATGGTTAAAGATATCTAGCATATCATGACAAGTCTATAAGCTCAGTGGGTGAGGTTACGGGCCTCCAAGCTACAGACCCTAGTTCGAGTTACATAACTTTCACATCTTTTCATTTTTTTTCTTTCTATCTTGTAAACTAGCAAAACTCACTAAGATACCGTATTAAAAATTAGGATACAAAAGATATCATATTAAAAGTTGCTTAAACTCTAACCTAAATGTTGTACGCATCAATTATTTTCTATCTTGTAAACTAGTCAAACTCACTAAAAGTCTTCATTCTCCCCTGGTCATGTTTGTTTTTTTTTCGTTTTTTGTTGAGAATGGTCATGTTTGTTAAGTTGCATTGAGTATTCAATATGCTTTTATATTAAGATCAAACCATTCTCATACTCAAGTATAGCATTTCTGACTCATGTCCCCGATTTATTAGAGTATCTTTTGTAATACGAAAGGCCCAGAATCAGAATTTCGTACGGGGTCCCGAAATTCTCAGCCACGGCCCTGACTCCCACTTGAACCGCATGTAAGAGAAACAAAAATTTCTCTCTCCTCTCACATGTACTAGTAAATTGCTTTCAATAATTTCATCTAATTCATTGCAATCGACTCAAAAGACTAAACTAGTTGAAAATGGTTGATGAATTCTCTGGTTCGTCTCCATTTTCTTTATTTGAATTACCATTTCTTGGAACCGAAAACTATTTCAAAAGCCATTTCCTGTATCATATTATATACTACTCTGGCATGTTAATACTACTTTGCAAAAAAAAAAACCTATAATAAATTTTCGTGCTACTATAAATCACTTTGATCAACAATTTTCCACAAAAAAAAAAAAAAAAAACAATTTAGCAAAGGAACATAAATTTTAATATAACATCACTACTGTAATAGAATCCGGCCAAATACTCTAGATTTCAATAGGATGCTACTATATGCAACTTCAGTTTTGCTAAAGATAACTATTAGACAAAAATAACTATTAGACAAAAATAACTAGATAAAACTAACAAAAATATTGTCCTAAATTGCTAAACAACACCACCACCAAAAATCAAATATAACCGAAATTTCCCTCTATTTTATACACAACTCTACAAAAATTATTAAACAAAATAACTAAATAAAATTAGTTGAATTTCGTCTTAAGTAGGTAAACCCAACACTAAAAGAAAAAAAAAATCAAATATAATCGAATTTTTTCTCAAAATTCAAATTTCTATTACCATAATTAATTATTTATAAATAAAATATATTCGAACATTAAACTAAGAAGTTAACCAAATAATAACAAATAACAAAAAAATATATATATATATATATATATATTTTCAAAAAAAAATCCAACGGATATTGTTCAACAAAAAAAAAATCCAACGGTTATATTTTCAACAAAAAAAAAATCCTATGGGATATTCATAAAATCATACTACATAAAATCACTATGTATATTTTTAAGCTTAGTTTAAACCTTAAAAATGTATATTTCATAAAATCATGCTACTAAAAAATAATGTATATTTTTTAAAAATCTATAACATTATTTTTTTTTAGATAATACTAATACAACCAATTTTATTTTTGTTTAATAATTTAATAAAGGAAAAAATTGTGTCTATTAAATAACTTTGGGAAGTTAACATAGTTGTATTTAGCAATCTAAGATTCAAAAAATTATTTGCTAGATAAAACCAATAAATCGATCTCTGGTGTTGTTTAGCAATTTAATAAAAAAAATATATAGTTGTGTCTAGCAAATAGCTTTATGAAGCAATTATGCAGCTTCATTTAGCATTTGTCTTTCAATATACACATTATACCGGAATTTTTCTTAGAGACAAAAAGAAAGAGGGAAATAATATATGTGAATCGTAGAATGGAGCTAAATCAGTTGCTTTAGATGACTCCACCGGTGGACTTGAAGTTTGGGCTGACTTGTAAATATGGAGCATAAAATAACATGGTCATACTGCATTTCCGATCGTCAAATATATCCATTCTTGAAAATCTATAACCTTCTTGTCTAATTTCTTCATTACTTCACTTCGAGGATTGGCTAATACTAACTGGTAATCCAAATTAAATTATAAATTAATTAACAATAATATTGTTCACATTTTGTTTTATTTATTTTGTCACAAAAAGCGTGGTAAATTTTACGAGGAGCGTCACTAAACATTAAATGAAACTGATTTTGCTCAGTCTTGTGTTCTCTCGTTCTCTCCTCTAGTCTAAGATGGGACAGAGAAGTGAAGGAGGTAGAAAAAAGAAGACGAAATTGGGGGCTCAACTTGAATAATCCATAAAGTGTGCTTGCTCTCTCCCCAGAAACCCTTTTCTCCCGAATTGGCCCGCCCGCCCGCCCTATCAGAACTCGGCCAACTCGGGCCAAACAACATTTCTCCTAAGAAAAGCGTAATGTGCAAAAAGTAAAAGTGTGTGCGCGCGTGAATATCCCATGTGTGCGAGTAGTTTGAAACGTGTGTATAAATTTCCCCTAGGAAATTGATAAATCCCCTACACTGGATCCAACAGCCCATTCATATAGTTGGGGCTACTAAAGATTCTATAGGCACCCATTTCTCATATTATGCCACTTTATCATATACATTGCCTTAATTTTACAAAGATATATGTATATATAATTTTTTGAAAGTTACAAAGAGATATTGAAACAAGAACATAAAATTTTGTATCCCCAAACATAAACTTTCTATTTATCGATCATTGTGAGGCAAAAAAGATAGACAATCTGATACCACAATCAACTGCAAACTGATGATGGGACAAGGTTACCGCTTCCGGGAGATGGTGGAGATTGACTACGTCCGGCAAAGCGGCCGCAGCCAGTAGGTCCTGATGGAGGAACAGGACCTCGAGGACAAACACTGTAAAATTGAAATTTATCAATTTCTTATGTACATGTTAAACATTGAGAGGGATCCTTAGCCCTTCTCAGAAAATAATATGAAACGTTTCAGAAATAAAAATAAAAAAGGTGTTATTTGACCCGATAAAATGTGACCCGAATAGCCCAAACAAGACTAATTGTCGATGGCATGATGCTGGCATCATGTGGAAAAATTAGTCTTATCGGACTATTCAGACTAATTTTTGTCAGACAAAGTAACATACTGAGTAAATAATTAACTAGCTGCTTTCTTTTTTGATCAAATTAACTAGCTACTTTCATTCCTTTATTCGCTTTAATTTCAAGCGTGTCTAAACTTCCCAAACAACTATGCTAAACGACTTGAAGATATGGGCCATTTTCGGGCCAAAAACAGACGTCGATAGCTCCTAGTAGAAGGATTTGTTTCTCTCTCAATACAATCCTTCCGATGGCAACTTGACACAATCTGCTTCCGACCTGCTGTCTGCCCATTTTTTAGGTCATTCATCATTTTTCTTCACTTTAAAATTCCCAAAATTGATTATTCCTTCCTATACTTTCAAAATAGTTTTTTCTTTAATTTACAATAGAAGTGGTCGATTATAAGTACTTAGTAATCAAATAAATTAACATTATAAAAAATTATTGTACGATAATAATAGGTTAATAATTAACTTAACTTGAAATAATTAATAACTCTTGATTACATAAATACTTACATGGGTGGGACATGAGATATAAGGAGAAGGGTTAAGCAACATAGACTTAGCAATCTTGAGAACCATCCCATTTCTTCAAATGAAATGGTAATAAAAAATATATGAACTCTAGTCGAAGTTTGGGAGATCGAACATCATAAAGATGTGTGTATTTATAGTGTTCTAAAGCATAAAAGCTTTAGAATGTCAATTATTAACAATTATTTTGATCCAAGACTAGTTGATAGGTTTTCAAAGTTTGAATAAATTTATCATGATTAGGCCTTGGAAGTTTGAAATTCTTGACCTACATAAATTTTGTTGATAATGGTTGGTCGATTGTCTCATTCTTGTGCATTTCATGAATTTGAAATATACCTTTTATTATCCAAGACTAGTTCAAAAGACTTTTTTCTATAGTATCATTTAAATATAGTGGGCTTTCTATTGAATTATTTAGAGAAATAAATCAACCCTTTAATAATTTTCGTGCTACTCAGAATCACTCTGATTAACAATTTAGGAGACGTACATAAATTTTAATTTGACAACATTACTCTAATAGAATGCGAAAATATAGAATGCGAATATATCAAAATTTCAATACCAATATTTTCGAAATCACTATATACATTACATCGAACTTTTTCTAAATTAAGGGAAAAAAGTAAAATAAAAAGAAAATGAGTGAATAGTAAAATAGAGATGTAATTCTTAGACATTGTCGGTTGATTGAATCGATGGCGGGAGCTGAAACTGGGGTCTGGGGCTACCTAGCTTGACATATTTCATTGATCAACTTTGAGATGAACAATTTTTTATTACGTCACTCCAGGGTTGGCTAATACAAGCTGATAACCCAAAATCATAAACTAATTAATAATAATCATGAACTACTATAATAGTATAATGCTCACATTATCGTCATATTTTTTTTTTACCCGACCAGCGCGATGAATTCTACAAGCCTACAAGGAACGTCAGTGAGAGTTAAATAAAACTATTATAACACTCACAGCACAAAGATATCAAGAGCATACATCAAATCCCCAAATGTAAGTTCTCTATTTATTGATAGTTAAGAAGCAAAATACAGACAACACCATTGAACCTTTTGTGAGTTTTTATTTTTCACCACCAAAGTGATTATGATATTCATCATGGTCTAACGTTCCTGTAGATATTAGGTTATATCGAAGATCTGATATATGCTTCACATTCTTAAGAATCAATTTACGACTTGTGCTCGTTTCAATTTTTTTTACTTCTCTTATTCCTACAACTTTTTAGAATCCTTAGTTTTCCATCTTGACTTTGCCAAGGTCACCAGTACTTTAATTTTATAGGAAATGTTTACATGGAGTTGCATGATATGTAACACCTGAGTCAACTAACCATGTTGTCTTTAGTTTTGACTTAATCATACTTAAGCAAGTGTCTTCACAACTTCAGAGCAAGATAATGTCATAACCTGATGCAACTGTTGCGACATTTTCTTGTGTAAGAGGCAGTTTCTAAAAATTGAAGAGGAGATTTAAGAGGCAGCAATAGGCAGTTTCCAAATTGGGATGGTTTCCAATTTTTTGGCTCAATAGGCAGTTTCCAATTTTTTGGCTTATAATATATATAAATAGGGGTTGAGTGCTTTGTAATCATCAACCAACAACAAACACAACAACTCTTCTTTAGAGAGAGCTAGAGAGAGTGAGCAAGTTAGAGAGAAATTTTTTGTTCATAGTTTTGAGCGGTGTTAAATTTCTCGGTCGTCGAAGATTTAGTATAGAAGGTTAAAATCTATACGGTACCATCTTGGGACGAACTTGCGGGTTGTGTTAGTCGTCTTCATCTATCCTTCAATAAAGATTTCTTGTTCGCCCGAGGACGTAGGCTTTAAAGCCGAACCTCGTTAATTCTGTTCGCATATTTAGATTTTGGCTTAGCTTTACGATTAATCTTCATAATCGGATCAATTTCTAGGATAGGTTCGATAGCTTCCGCGACTTTTAGTTCTAACATCTTGTTTTTCATCATGTTTTTTTATTTTCCTCGTTTTAGCATCCACTATTGTAATGGTCAATTTTTCCACAACCAAAGCATCTAAGCTCTTTCCTTGGTTTTGATCTTCTTTTTGACTTCTAATGGTTACGGGGTTCTTTACTTAACCTCTCTCATGTCTTTCTGTAACAAGTGCTTCTGAATGAGACTTGTCTGACGACAATTTTCTTCTTGTTTCTTCATTCAACAAATTGCTTGCTACCTGATTCATATGTTGAGTTATTGTATCTCTAGTGTTATAAACGAAATCTTAGACGTCTATACGTTTAACACTAGTTGTCACAGGATCTCATGCATAAATTAAAGAAGAACTAGTTACGCTGAGAAATATACCCGAACGACATTATCGTAGACAAGATTGATTCCTTTTATCCCGAAGCCCAAGAGGTTCAATGTGTAGGTCCTCTACTTGAGACACCCGAGCAATCGACTTGATCACCTCCTGCCTTTCAAGTCAATGAGGACCTTATTTGGAGGTTAAAACGAAGAACAATTTCTTCTTTAGACTAAATAGCACATTTTTTTCTCGATTTCTTTCTTCTCCTTAATGTGGCAGAGGCGGGAATTATCCTTTAGAAAAATCTACATTTTTCTGTTCTAATGAGGTCTTTATATAGAGCCCCTAAAGTCAGAATACTAATCAAATTAAGATTCGATAATGACCATAGAAAAATAAGACTCAGAGTCCCACCCTGAGAAGAACTATCAGGTGGGACTTTGTCCCATCTAGGACTCCTTAAGTCTGGTCGGCCATGCTCTAACCCGGGACTTTAAGACCGGCATGGCCCGGGCCATGGGCCCGACCAACTTTTTACCCTTTTACTCTATCTTTTGCTATCTATTTCGGGTCCTTCTTGAATCATTTAGGACACTATGAGGTGGACCTAATCCTTCCTTTTTTTATCCTTCTTCCCTCTAGTCAATTCTTCACTAGAACTATGGTAGATAAAACTTAACAAAAAAGGGAAAATAGAGATCTCTTATTCCTTTAAATTTGAACACATCTTCGGTTACCACAATGTCTGAATAACACCAAACTAAGCTGCTTCACAAGATTCATAATCTTCTTTTCCTCAAACAGATAACTCTCCTTCAATCTCTCCGGGGAAGGACTACTTCAGAAATCTCTCTTTTCTCTGCTATCATCTGATTTATCTTTTTAATCCGAGAGGATATGATATGAAAGATGTGTTGAGTTTTGGTGTCACCTAGTGTTCTAAGAGGAATATTAGACGTCTAATAGGTCTAAAAACTAGCTACCAGGATCACATGCAATAACTAAAGATAAACTTGAACAAGATAGAGATTTACCTGAATCGTTTTCCCTCGAACTAAATTTGATGTCTTTTATCCCGCAGATGAGAGTTCCAAATTGTAGCCCCTCTACTTGAGACACCCGACCAGTTGTCTTGATATTCCGCCTTTTGAGGCAGTTAGGACCTTATCGATAGGTTGAGACAAAGAACCCCTCTTCGTTAACTATATAGATAAAATATAAACTTTTTCTCTAAAATCTCTTTCTCTACTTGATGTTCTAGAGATAGATTTTCTCTTGAGAACACTCACTTTTTCTGTTCTTATACTAGTCCATATATAGAGAACCTATTGGAGTCTCATTCGAATTAGGATTCCATAGGAATTCCAGAAAAGATAAGACTCGGAAACCTTTTCTGAGTAGGCGGATTCCCTGATGGGAGTTATATCCCATCTGGGACTCCTTTAAGTGGTCGGTCAGAGTAGCCCCATTAGTGGATTGGGTCTGACCGTCCCATTACAATGGTCGGCCATGACATGGCGGCCCCTTCCCTTTGATCTGAGCGTCTCTTTCGTGCCCGGTTGCTTTCATCTCTGTCTAGATCTTATCTGAACCTTTCGGGCATATTAGATTGGATCCAATCCGTTTTTTAACCCTGTTCCCTCTAGCTTTATCTCTCTGGTCAAACCGTCACTTTTTGATAACCCGCTGTAGGGTCCGGTCGAAATTAGTCGTGGATTACTAAAGTGATATGACGATCGTAGTTGACTTCTAGCTAAGCATTACGATCCCTAAATCGACCGGTCGAGATGATCTTCTAGATAAATTCATCATTATTCTATCTGGTAAATTGAGCGTATTGTTATCTTGGTCGAAGGACATCTCCTTCAAGACGTTCTCTCTCTCTCTCTCTCTCTCTCTCTCTCTCTCTCTTCTCTCTCCCAAGAGAACATGGTCAGAAAAGATTATCTGATCATTCTTCTAACTGAGATGATTTTATTTCTCTCTAACTGAGATGATTTTAGCTAGGTGTCCTTTAATTATAACGAGAGACCCCAACAAGAAAGAGAAAAAGTCGTGACTATAGGCAACCTAACTGTGAATTTTATTGTTGATTTCATTGTTTAGACATTCAAAATCGCACCCATTTTTTAGTGTTTAAGCCGAGCTCATGTATTACTACTACTATAAAGCATAAAGTGTATGCTTCCCTTGTTAATCAAAAAGCTGTCTGTTTTATAAAAAATCATGTACGCTGTATAAGATGCAGACCAGCCTTCAAGACTGCTACTGATATTGTCCGCTTGACACTTTTCATCTCTCGATTTTAAAAGGCCTCACTAGCGAAGAGTGTTTAACTTGTTAAGAGGAGCACTACATTTCGTCTAGCTACCACCGATTTGTGATTGTATCTCTACAACACGTTTTCCTAAGATCACATCATAATATAATGAATTGTGTTGATAACGTGTGATAATTTGATGCAGACTAGCCTTCAGAACTGCTAGTTACAGAATTTGCTTTGGCACTTGTGAGTCGCACGATTTTCAAAAGTCTCAACAGGAAAGAGTTCTTAACCTCTTAAAAGTAACACCATATTATGTCTCCCACCCATTTGAGATTGTATTTGTACAACATTATTTAATGAGTCTGAGTACATTAGAGTTTTCTTAAAAGAATCACCATGTTTGACGCGGAGCACTTACAATACTAATAAATGTCATAACAACCCACTTTCTAGTTTCTAATGATATACTGCCTTGATATTTATTACATAGATACATTCGAACAAGAGCATACAATTTTGAATCCCCAAACACAAGTTTTCTATTTGTCGATCGTTATGAGGAAAAAATATAGACAGTCAAATACTGCAATCATCTTCAAAGTGATGGGACGAAATTACCACTTTCAGGAGGTGGTGGGGCTAGAGTACGTGCTGAGCGTCCTGATGGAGGAACATGACCTCGAGGACAAACACTGCAAAACAGAAAATTATCAATTTCTAAATGTGCATTTGGAACATTGAGAGGGTTGTGACCCTTCTTCGAAAATAATATGAACAGTTTCAGTAAGGGAAAATGCTATTTGACCCGACAAAATGTGGCTCGAACGGCCCAAACAAGACCAAATGCTAATGTCATGATACGTCATGCTGATATCATGTTAAGAATTGGTTTTATCGGGTCACTATGGCCACCTTTGGTCGGAATTTTATGTTAAGGACGAATTTTATACGTTCTATTCGCTTTAATGCCCATTACGTGTACATATTTCTCAAAATATTCTTAGAACATTTTTTGTTGAAAGCGTCTTGAATATAGGTTGATATCTAACTCGGTTTGCGATTTGCCAACTTGCTTACCAAATTTTGATACTTTTTGCTAGGATGATCTCCAAGGCAGAGCGGATGTCGAAGCAGAGTTTATGCTAAGGCGATTGTCAGTGTCAACAGTATTCATGTATATTTCTGGAATTAGAAAGACATAGTCAGTGAGGCGGTGAGTCAGTGAGGCGGTGAGTCAGTGGGATTAGAATTTTAGTGTTTACATAAGCTAAAAGCTGAGGGTGATCTTATACATTTTCTCACGAATCCATTGAATAACTTGTTTTTTTTTATTATAGTGGAAATCATCACGTCGTTGTCCGTCGTGGAATAAATTTGACAAACAGAACCACATGAATCTCTTGTGTTCAGTGTGACTATTAATTTTTTTATTGTTTTTCTTGGTTTACTTGATTTCGTCACAACAATTTTTCTCATTTTTCGTAACTCTCCACAATTATTTTTCCTCTTCAAAATCACATCACTATTTGAACTTCCGCAATTGATTTTCTTCTCCCAAGTTTTCTAAACAAATCTTCTTTGACTCTCAAGTACAGTTATTTTGGCGGATCGCTACACTATACCTAATAATTAAATAGAGAGATGCTAGAATCACAAAAGATTTTGACAAAAAAAGTTCCCAGCTGATGTGGCGGTTGTGATTTTCATCTCTCAACGGTCTAGATTTGGTCAAAGTTTGAAACCACTCCCGCCACATCAGCTGGGAACCTTTTTTTGTCAAAATCTTTTGTAACTTTATCATTTCCCAATTAAATAATATGAACATCAACGAAAATCTATAGTATAATAAGAATAGGTTGATAGCTAACTTCGTATTTGAACTAATAAATTTTGATCACATAAATACTTACATGGCCGGGACATGAGATAGAAGGAGAAGGATTAAGAAGCTTAGACTTAGCAATCTTGAGATGGGTCTCATTTCTTTGAATGAAATGGTAACCGAAAATATACGAACTCTGTCGAGATACTGAAGATAATAAATATGTATATATATAGTATTCTAAAGCATGAAATGCTCGGAAATGTCAATTGTTAACCATTATTTTAATCAGTTGATTGATTTTCAAAGTTTGAATAAATTCATTACTATTGACACAAAGCAATTCAAGTTTGAAATTCTTGGTCTGGTAAACGGATATATATATATGAACTCAGGTCGAACTTCGAGAGACTGGAGATGTTAAATATGTCTACATATATAGTATTCTAAAGCATGAAATGTTCGGAAATGTTAATTATTAACAATTATTTTAATCAGTTGATTGATTTTCAAAGTTTGAACAAATTCATTACTATTGACTCAAAGACATTCAAGTTTGAAATTCTTGGCCTAACTAAACTTCTTGAAAAAATGGTTGGTGAATTTTATCATTCGTCTCTATTTTCTTTATTTGAATGATCATTTCTAAGACCCAAGACTAATTCAAAGCGAGTTAATTTCTGTATCAGAGTTTAAAATACTCTTGTGTTTCTATTATATTACTTCGCGGAAAGAAATCAGCTTGTAATAAATTTTCATGCTATTCCAAATCATTTTGATTATCAATTTAGTAGACGTACATAAATTTTAATTTAACAACATTACTCTTATAAGATGGCGAAATATCAAAACTCTAATACAAATAGTTTCGATTTTAATATACACATTACATTGGACATTTTCTTAAAGGGAAAACGAAAAACAAAACCAAAATATGTGAGTTAGAATAGAGATGTAATTCTTAGACATTGTTGTCTGTTGATTCAGATGAATCGACGGCCGAAATTGGGGTTGGCTTGTAATTATGGAGCATGAAATTACATGCTCTTACTGCATCTCCAACCGTTAGATATATCCATTCCTGACCTATTTCATCAATCAACTTTGACTTGTCTAATTTCTTCATTACTTCACTCCCAGGATTGGCTAATACTAGCTGATAATCCCAAAACATAAACTAATTAATAATTATTGTCAACAGTTATAATGCTCATATTCTTTTATTTATTTAATTTGTCATAAAAAGTGTGGTAAATTCTGAGGTACGTCACGAAAAATTTAAATTAATTACTTTTTTCTAATGTTAATAATTAATTGGTTCTCGTAAATACCTTGAGGCCTCTTCTGTCAACGTTCTTCTTAACTTCATCGATCATGCTAATTCCGCTTGTATCAATGCATCCAACCGCTATAAATATCAGATATTCCAGATTTGGTGAGCTGGAAATTATAACATATACAAGTAATCTTATTTTGAATGTATTTTTGCATGCAGTTGATTACTTACGACTTAAATCTAGGATAACATATTGTAGACTTGTTTCTCCTGATAACTTTATTTTTTCTTCTTCTTCGTCAATCCATCTCTCGATCCTGAAAAATGAACTAGCAACGGTTAGTTCACACCGTAGTAAAATAAGGAAAGTGTTGCTATTTGCAAATAAAAATATACCTCTCTCTCAAGTAACTTGAATTGGAGAAGTAGATAGGGGCATCAATTTGAATTATAAGAACACCAGGGACATTATTAGCAACGGGGTATTGCTCAACGTTTCTATAAATGGTGGAGTTCGGAATATTGCCCAAAACAGATGTCCTCGGCCTTGAAACAAACAAAATAACCCTTAACATCGATAGTGAAACCTGCATTTCCCCGAAAAAAAAAAAATATATCAGAAGGTGTAGGCATCAACTTCTGGGTCGTGTTGTCTAATCAGATAAATGTTTAATTAAAATAACTAAGTCACACTTACTGCTAGGATTAAGCCAATTTCTATGCTACCAAAGACAACACCGATATATGCAGTAAGGCAAACAATGAAATCGAACTTGTCGACTTCATAGAGATGAATGGCAGCATTATAGTCGATAATACCCAACATAGCTGATATTATAATTGCAGATAGTACCACTAACGGAGTGTAGTGGAATAACGGTGTTAAGAATAACAAAGTGAACATAACAGCAATCGCCATAACAATGTTTGAAACTGCAGTCTTGCATCCTGCATTAAAATTCACAGCCGATCGCGAAAATGGCCCTGAAATATTAATCAATAATTAGTAAAGTCTATTAAAAATCTTTATAATAAAGTAAAATGATGAATATTGGGCATTGATTGCATTTATAGGCGCCCCTTCATTTTACTCTTGTGCCTCGTTCTCTCTTTGCGCCCCAAGGATTGGAGCAGTGGCCTACTCCTTTTTGGGCTTGAACAATACGGATTAGGCTCAGTTTGAAAGTTCTCGGACCACCTAAGTCCGTGGGTTTTGGACTGATTCCGTTGTGAAGAGCAGAAGGACGGGCGCCTCTAGAGGCACCCTTGATGTAATGTAATTCAATTTAATGAAAATAAGGATGACTTGAACCTGTGGTCAAATAGCAGGAGGTGAAAGATCCAATGATGTTCATAGTCCCAAAAGCAATCATCTCTTTGTTCCCATCAATGTGGTAATTTTTGAACATAGCAAAACTTCTTCCTACTGCCACTCCTTCCTGTTGTTATTAATCACCCAACAAAATATTAAACAAACTTCATTTTTAGCAACACTCTCACTTCTATGTGTGAATAAAGAGGTGCGCGAGCTAGTGCGGGTGGTGTGTGAATAGTCGTGTGCACAAATAGTTTGAAACGTGTGTCTTTAAGAAAACCAACATTGGATCAAACTAAGCCCATCAATATAGTTGGGCCTAGTAAACACTCTATAGGCACCCCACACGTGGCTATGAGGCACTCTTTAAATTCTTTTCTTTTCATAAGTTGTTAATTTAGACAGAATCATCAGTGGAGTAGGTGTCGATCTAACATACGTGCCTGCAGAGGCCCAAGTCGAAGGTACTCGGAGGTGCCCGTAGGCCGTAAGTTTGAGTTGAAGCTTCTTAGTCGTCCCTAGGTTTCGACACTTATATTAAACATTTGCTAAGCTCACGCTAGCGTCAATATGACCCTCAATTTCACTCGATAAGGTCAATTGCACCTTTGTTTAGAAAACGATAGATGGCCCAACTTTCGAGGCCCGATCATGTCCTGGGAAAGAGATGTGACCGGCTCCGATCTGTCAGGTTGTGAGGAATGAGAAACATTCTGGCCAATCAGGATCAGTCACGTCACATTTCAGACGTGGTCGGTCTCGAAAGTCGGGCCATTTAGCTAGGTTGCTCTTCTTTTCATGAACCCCATCAGGGAGTAGCAAAATCTCTACATAATGCAACAATTTGAGAGAGATAGAGAGAAAAAGTGTCCATATTCATATGTACTAATGATATGACCACTTGAAAAATGATGAGATAAATTAACAGTACTACAGAAGTGTGAACTTACAGCAAGAGCAATGACACCCGTGACAATTCCAGTTTTCACGGCAGCTAGTAAATGTCTTGACCCAAAATCCAAATGCTCTATAGACGACGGATTTAGTCCTTTCTTTAGGTGCCCTATCTGTTTTTAGTACAATAATAAACCAAATTAACATTATAAGCAAGTGGATCAAATTCATTTGTCCTTTTTTTTTGGAATTTTGCACAATAATTGGATTGGACCCCAAGTATGGAACCCTTCCTAAAAGTTAAAGAGAGATAAAAAGCTACAAAAAAGGGTGTGTGAGAGAGAGAGAGAAATAGGAGAGATTCGACTGACCACTTGAACGCCGTGTCGTTCTGCATGAGTGAAATAGACGAGAAGACTTCCGAGGACGACTGAAGTTAAAGGCGCCATTGCTGATACCCAAAAGAATTTCGGTCGTCTCTTACTCTACCAAAAAAACCCACTAGAAAGATTTAGTGATGAAAAAGATGATAAAAGATTTGAAGAGGGAAAGGTAGCTGATAACATTAAAAAGGTGCAAAAAAATTTAAGTAGTTTTTTATTAAAATCATTTAGTTTAAGGGGGCATGTATAATTACTACCTAGAAGTAAAAGTATGTTCAATTACATATTTTTGCTATGGCAAATATGAGAAAACTTAGGTGCTGTTTGTTTTTTCACTTTTTCAGAACCCAATTCAGATTTCAGATGTTTGTTTTTAAGTTTATAAAAATCTGAAAATTTGGCTGAAAAAAGTCAAAGTCTGAATTGACTGAAAAAGAGGCCACATATTTCAGACTTTAAATCAAGTCTGAAATAGAGGTCAAATGTTTGAAATATCACAAATGACGTTTATGCCCTTATATTTTAGAGAAAAAAATTCTCCACCACCACAGGCAAACCAAACCACCACCGAAAGGCAAACAAAACCACCACCAGCAGACAAAACTACCACCACTGGCAGACCAAACCACCACAACACCACCACCGACAGACCAACCCACCACAACACCACCACCCGCAGACCAAACCACCGACAAACAGACCAAACCACAACACCAACACCACCACCAAACCACACCACCACCACCACCACCAAACCACAACACCACCAGACCTAGTTTGAAACCCCAGACCTTCGGTTAGAGAGAGAGACAAACACGACGATAGTTTCCCAATCTGGTGGTTTAGCTTTCCAATCTTCACTTGAAAGAGAGAAAGACCCGATGGTTTTGCTTGCCAACATTCATCAGAGAGAGAGATAGAGATGTGGTTTCGAACTCCATTAGACTGAGACATCCGGTGGTTTGCTTTCCAACCTTCATGAGAGAGCCGACTGCTTAGCCTTTCACGACTCCATTAGAGAGAGGGAGGAAGATGACAGATTGAGGTTTTCTGATTTTGAAAAAAGAGGGATAAAGAGAGATAGAAAGAAACCCTAGGTTTTTAGGGTTTTTTATGGGGTCATTACTTTATATTCACGTTAGGGAGGAAATATGTTTGTTTGGATAAATATATTTTCCATGGGTAAAAACGTGAAAAAGTTCATTTAGACCCATTAGTTCAAATGTGCAAAACAAACATCTAATTGTTAAAACAATTCAGCGAATTCAGATTCAGCCGTTTCAGTTCAGCCGTTTCAGATTCAGACACATATCAAAAAACAAACAGCACCTTAGACACCCAAAAGAGTATTTTATCCATTGATTCGTTTTCATGGATATTAAATGTTATATTGGTGCACATGTACAATGAACATGTAATAGTGACATTATTTTAGATGATCAATTTTCCGAATTACTTTTTACAGTTTCATAATCCCAGATGCCCTAAATGATTTTTAAGTATGATTCGTACTTTGAACCTTCTTTAATCAAAAGATTACTTGATTATATTAGCTCATAAGCACAATTATGTAGAATGATAGTATTAGTATAATATAGGTAGATTGTTGAGGAATTAAGGGTAAATGGAAATAATTGTCTAGTTTATATGGTGGTGGTGTCATAAGTAAAAACTTCTTCACTTCTATACTATACTTTGCTACTAAAGCTCAAGATTAGTTTATTTTGGAATCTTAAGCAAGATTAGTGGATGTTTAATAAATTGTTAATGGAGAATTAAGTAAGAGATTAAGCATTTTTTGTAAAATCTAAATAATTCCAATCATAACATTTGTTGTCGGTCTTAAAATCTAGACATTATTGGATTAGCATATTCATTTATAATTCCACATGGCCCAATAGGTTACATGTTAGGGCCACTTACAAAAAGACATGTCATAAATATAGAATCATTAATAATTTGGTGGGACAAGGACATAATAAGGCAAACATCTATTGGTAATAAAATTAAATAAACACAACGTTTCAAAGCAGAAAGACAGAAAGTACAAATTATATTTTAAAATAAATTTTCATATTGGAAAAATATATTAAAAAAATATTTATTTTCAAATTTGATTCTATTATGCAAAGAAAAATATATCAAAACATTGATTTAGCGTCGATTCAGATCAACTACAAATATTTTTTCTAAATCTTGTCCAACTAGATCACTTGGATCAGAATTCGATCGGGAGATTGGAAGGGCATTATGTTGGAGTTGAAAAGTGATGAAGTGAGGTGTGCAAATAGATTCCAAACATCAAATCCTTCTACTTTTTCTAGCTAATATAAAAGGGGATTTCATGTAAATAGAATATTTGTCTTTAAATTAATACTTACAAAGAATCTTGTCACTAAGAGGAAGAACAAGAAGCAGCAACCAAGCACACCACTTTCCCATCTCCACTACAACAATCACCATTACCACCAATCAGGATTCAAAGAAGAGGAAATTCTATAAAAAAAATGAAAAGTGTAGCCAATAATTTACTTTTACATGATTCACTACAATAATTTCTTTTCTTCTTCTTCTTTTTTCTTTTTTTGAGAAAAATCAAAAAGAAAAGACTTTAGAGATAAAGTTTGGCTGTTTTCCTTTAATAGCTAGGTTGGGGAATGATTTCAATTAGGCAACTAAAATGTACATGTCATAAAAAAAAGAATTAATTTATCAAAATTTAGTTTGCCAAGATTAAATATATTAAAATTATGCACCTAACATTCAAACTAAGAGAGGCAAACATTCAATTGTATTTGTGAAATGGTGTTTCTTTTGACGAGTATGGTTCAGAAACAGATGTAAGATCATATTTTATTATTATTTTTTTTAAAATCTTAATAATTTAAAATCGAAAACATAAATCGTGTCATCAATACATTGAGTAAAACTGAGAGTAGAATCCCTAATTATATAATCAGTTTGCTAGCTAGTTGTATTCATGAGAAAACTGAAATGAAAAGGAGTTTCTTAGTCTTAGCAATGAATGAATGGTGTAAGTTCATAATTATTTTGAAATAAGAAAGTGATATTTTTCAATCAGTAAATAATAGAGAGAAAGAAAACCTGATGTGTCTGGGTAAAGACAGAACGCATGACAGAGACAATATCAGTAGCACTGGTGAAATGTTCAAGACCTAGAATCCCTTTCAACTGTTGAAGAATCACTACTGTTGCTGCCCCTCCCATGAATCCCACTATTGTTGCATGTGATAGAAAATCCACAATAAACCCTAGCCTGATTTCCATTTATAAAATAATTTCCTAAATTAAACCATAATTATAAAAAAAAAACTATTCTTTATTTGTTATTGTACTCAATTCAATTCTTTTTTTTATTTTATCCCTTCATAGCCATATCTTTCCAATAATTGATTTTTTTTACAGTAACAAGATTCATTAATCAAGCATTCAAGGTGAGAGAGACAAACATGCAATCACAAAAGTAAATATCTCATCAACATGCAGCCAAGGAGAGAGAGAGAAATGGATAGGAGAAGTGACACTCTACCAAAGCTAGACCGGAGATCCGGACGTATAGATGGACAAACAGGATTTAGAGAGAGAACTGATTGACGAAACCTGGTTGTTAGGTGGACAAGTACGATTTAGCGAGAGAAATAAATCTCCCTTCTCTTTATCCTGGTAATCTACGTAAGTCAGTCGGTCGAGGTTCAATCGGCTTACATATGGGACAGAGTATTAAACTCACTCTTTTATTTCTATACTACTAACATTAATTGAATAAGACAAACAAGCAGAAGATGGCCGAAAAACTCTCATGAGAGACAGAGAATATCAAGGATGAAACACTTAAAGGGAAAACCCTTGAGTGATCTCAGAGCAAGTTGAAACCAAAAGAAAGAAAACCCCAATAAGCATAAATAGATCTACTTCCACCAACCTCAGTAACCCTAGGGCAGCTTCAAATACACCAGCAAAGAATGTAGCAGTGAAAGCAAGATAAAGATATTCACTTGGATTTTCAATTGGACTAATCACTTTCCCCAACATTGAACCAAATAACAGTGATCCAACTGCCACAGTTCCCACTGCTAAATCTCTCGAACTCCCCATCATCGCATATATCAATGGCGGCACAAAGCTTGAATCTGCATTCAATATCTAAGGTGTTAATAAAATAAGATAAAAATTATTTCTATTTTTTTCTTTACAAGAATAACTAGAAATAGGGCAAGTTTCTCGATATTTGTAGAATATCTGTCAGACTAGGCACTAACTCTGATACGATATTAAAATAACAGACTAATGTCGAAACACAAGTACTTACATAGACCAAGAATGGGAGGCAAATTTGCAAGCTTAGCATAACTAATCCCTTGAGGAATAGCAAGACTAGCTATAGTGATTCCAGAGATAAGATCAGATTTGAAGAACTTTAAAGTATATCTAGGACCCCATTCAAGTATGGGGAAGAAAAACTGCAACCCTAATATAAATTTCTTCGCCGGAGTTTGATTCTTGAATTGCCTGAGTGGGTCATCAGGGAAGAAAGTTTCCTTAAGAGAGGCTCTAAGTGACTTAAAAAACGGTTGTTTCGGTGGTACTGCCACTCTATGTGATGAAAAATCGACGTTATTAGATTGAAAAACATTATCACTTTGACCCATTTCTTGATATGAAATTTTAACTATAGTTTCTTGCGTATTGGATAAGATAATATGAAATGGGTAAGCGAAATTTAGTCGAATGGCACGTAAAAAACGCAGGAAATGTGGTTGTGGACCGGGGAAGTGGGGGAGGGAGGAGGAGGTTGAGAGGTGGTGGTTGTGGAAGATGATGAATGACATGAAAAGAAGGGGATTATAAAGGGAGAAGAAGAAGAAGAAGAGAATTTGATCACTATAGTGGGGCAAGGGACCCACACGTGCACACAACACGTGTGAGTACACGTGGCAGTTACTTAAATATTTTAGCTACCCACTTTAAAGCATCTGCTTCCAACGACCACATATTTGAAGGTAGGTAACGTTTTCTATTTGCCAGCTTGGCATGTTCTGACCATATGTCGTACTCTGATTGGTGCTGACTTTATTAAGACTACCACATAGGATGCAGATCACTAGAAAATGGAGGTCTATGACAAATCACCGTAGCCAAGTAGAGAGTTAAAAGTAAGGTTAATTCTAATTTGCCCCTAAAGATGACAAATCCATCCAAACGGCTCCCTAAAAATGACCAATTTCTAAAATAGGCCATAACCTAGTTTCGCTTGCGGTCTCTTTATCCAAAGGGACATTGTTTTCAATTTGGTCATTGTTTTGTCAAGAAGTCGATACGTGCCATATTAGTTTGATTGCCACATTTGGCCATTTGACTCGTGAGGCAGTGTATGGGCGTATCATTCGCAGGTGGTTGATCGTGGAAGATTATTCTACTATATTTTCTATCACTCATGTTATAATCAAATTGTGATTTCTAGGCGACAAAGATGAAATGTAGAAGACGGTAGTAATTACATCATCAAGTTAGGCTTAAGGGCCTATTAACAATCATTTTAAGCAATTTTCCATCGTCTTCAATGTCAATGTATTTGTAGGTTTATGTTCATCACCCTATTTAATTGGTCTGCTTTGAACTTTGACAGGATTGAATATCATCCATATGCTAAATAGAAATAAAATAGGGAAATGTAATATCGTGCTTAAACATCTAAGTACTTATATGAGAATGTTTGGATCTCGTAAGTATCAAGTATTGGGTCCATAGCGAACATTAATGTAAATGCAGTACACAGTACGTATATGTGTCTTCTTTAAGTCAACATTTTATTTGTGTTAATTGTCTGCGGAAAAATGTAGTCCCAAATTTGCCTGTAAAACATAATTAAAGGGAAAATTCGAGTAGGCAATCCAGTCGGTTTCGACTTGTTACATTTGAATTAGTAAATTGATAATTAAAATTGAAGTCTTAAAATAATGTGTTATAGATTCCACAGTCATGTTCAATGTGGACCTAACAAAATTAGCTTGCAAACATGTGAAAATTTATATAAAACTTGAATACTTGGAGTTATCGACATGGTCCATGGATTTTTAATTTTTCCCACGAGACAAATTCGAACAGCTATATTCTAAAAATTATTTTCACCCCGAGTATTTTCTCAAGACATTGACTTCATCAATCAAAATCACATCGAAGTCCTTACTTACGAGTCACGACGCTCAAATACATAATGGTGTTTTACGAGACAATAAGGGGTCTATTTCATGACATCAGATAACATTGTCATGAAATTTTGAACTACTTTCTAAGTATTGATAGAATTAAAAAACTGTATATATTTTCCAAATAATATATTGGATACATTATAAGGATAAATTGGACACAATATAAAGATTAAATATGCTCATAACTATCATGAATTGCGCTAAATCACATGTATTCTAAAAGTCGTAGAAACTATCTTGAAGGCTATTCTTACTCAGAGAGAATCAATCAAAGATAAATTTTTATCTACACTGACTACCGCTCCTCTGTGTTTGGGAGTGGATACACTACTGTTGAGACGATACTTGTGCCCATTTCTATAGCAATTATATATGTTGGAGTTTTGTACATAACCATTTACAAATGATTAATTAATAAATGTTTACATTGATAATTTGATTGGTTGAAATTGACTATAATGTCCAACAATATGATTAATTTATCATAAGGTTGAAGAATATTGTTACCCATTGATAAGTAGTCAATGGGTGGTTAAGCATGTGAACAAATTCTGTTTATTAGCAACTCATATTATGGATAAGTTCTTGTATTAATTAATTTTCTTAAGTTGTTTTTTGTTTTTTGATAATTCGAATACGATCTACATTAGTCATTACAGGCATTGATACATCAAGAAGACGTGATGAACATAATAACCGCTTAATTAAACCATGAATGAAAGAGGTCTGGAGCCCAACCACATGAAAGATACCTCAAGCCCGAGAAATTTGTGATAATATTTACTTTATAGCCTAAATTACATGACATAAATCTTGATGACAAACTGCTTCCACCGAAATTTGATCCCACGACCTCATGAACTTAAGAGGGGTGTCCAACCCGTGCACGAAAGGCGGTTGGACCATAAAATTATAACTAGTTTCTACTAATTAACCAAAAAGATTTTAGGGCATTAAGATTGTTTGTTATATTAGCCACCATTCATTATTTCCAACCAATCATATATACTAGTTTTCTTGTTTCTTAACCCTAACACAGGAACAAGGTAACCAAATCGACCAATATCTAGTAATGTCTGTGTACAATTACTATTCCTTCGTACAATACAATTATTATCCATTATCTTTTAATATTGTTATAGCATGCAGTAACAATATAAACATTGTTCCGAGACGTGGAAATAGAGGAGTTGGAATAATCAAAGTTATGAGGCGAAACGTAACCTATAGTATATGAGTAGTCAATGGTGACGGTCGAAAAGACTATGACTTCAAATACCAAATATATATACATTGCACTTTTGGAGAGTCAAGATAGTGTTCAATTTTCTTTTGCTTTCACTATTTTCCTCCATTATTGATTAAGATAGAGAAAGAAAAATGAAGAAGACATGTAGCTTAATTAGACTAAACATTTTAGCAGAAGAAAACATTTTTGAAACACTAGGAAAATTTCTTCTATGGAAAAGTATGATTCTTTTCGGTAACGTATATATAAGGATAATGTTTTGGAACAATATATTTTATTTATTTCTATTAAGCAAAAAATGGATGACATAATACATGACGTGATGTAGGTTCTTTCGTTATCTGAAAATTTCTTCTATGCAAAAGTATGATTCTTTTAACCATGATATAAAACTGGCGCTTACAGAATCAAAACCGAGATAAAAGTCACTGAAAATTAAAAATAAATGTTAAGAGTAGAATTGTTGCTCTCCCCGTCTCCAAGAAAATGGTTTAATTCAATTGGGTCGTATAAAAGAATTTGACATGAAAGATGGTCTTCTAAACACTGTTATAAATATATAACAGAGGTGTCATCTCAAAACCTGATAGACTAGGACTAGTATCAACCAATTGCCCACCTTAGTGCAATATATATCTTCACACGACCATGGCCTATTAATGTCTAAGAACATACTATGTTTTTAGGTCAAATTTGTACAGTGTCACCATTATCCCTCTATCAAAGTCGATTCCGATCGAAATATTCTTATCCAGGTGATAATTGATAAGACAAACCCACAAATATATTAATAAAGGAAATATACTGTAGAACTTAGATTTTATGTTTAGGTTATTCTAAGGGTTCACAACCTATAATGCCCTTCAATCTCTCATGAAAACTCTTCATGCTATCTATTTATTATGATGGCATATCTATTGACCACTTAGTTGCCCAACTTTTCACACATTATTGGGTTGACTTCATTTTCATAATGATGATCATTTAGGGCATCCACATAAATATGGTAGACACTATAAGTAAATTTTCTGCCAATTTCTTCCAAATGAGAATCTCACTTTTTCCCTATTTTTCCTTTTGTGATCTAGGCAAAGTTTGTGGTCATGGTTTCAATGGATTTTCTACCATTAAACAACCACCAAGAGTGTTCAATCATATTCAACCTATCCTCGGACCTAGTATAAACGTCTCGTCCGTGTCAAGGTTAACTATGTAAAACACGGAATATATATTTTGTGGTAGACGTTTTCCGACTTCTGATTGAGTTTATCTACATTTCATTTCATGTATCATGTATGTGTGCGAATGTCCTAAGTTTTTTCTTTTAATAATCATAGTAATCTCAAGTTAGTTTGTGCATACTACGGTTGATCACGAAATTTAATCTCTCGTGTGACTACAGAGAGTTCGTAAATGCTGTTATTGATACATTCTTGAGATATGGGTTTGTTGGTAATTCTTTTGTGAATCATATATTATTTTTGCCATCTAGATTGTATTATGCTTTTGAAGATGTCTTAAAATAGAAGGAAAAGGGTAGGGGAATATTCCACTAAATAAGTGCAATACTTTGAGGGTATGAAATTATTTTTGGGGTGAATTTAATTAGAAAGTATAATATAAGGTATACCAGATGTTTGACAATTAATTTAATAATTGAAGTGAGCCACAGTGTGCTCCAAAAACATAGGCTCTATAATTTAGAGTTGACAAGATCACATGTGAAGAATGGGTCATTTTATCATCACAAAATGAACTTTACACCTGATTATATTATAGAGAAAGCATATATAACAATGTATATTTATGTTAGAAGAGATTCTTCGACATGGGATTAGGTATTTTCCCATTATTCAAGTCTCATACAATTACGTGTAAAAGGTATAGCCCGTGTCTTTAGGCCTCTGTCGCGAGCTACTCCATCTTGCATGTGAATGTGTGTATGTGTTTTTTTTCTAATTGTCAGTGTGTCTCGTAGCTTTGACTTCTAAATATGTGCATTTGTTGTTAGATTCAATCTTGCCTGTAGCGTGTTGTTCACCAAGAAAAATTATAAACAGCCTGAAAAATGGGTCGACTATAGGCGAAAAGTCAGCGTGATAGGTTCTCATTGGATGGGTTCCCGTAACAGAGAAACGACTCGTCCAATAAAAATCACCCACGTGACTTTCGGACTGTAGTCAGCCTATTTTTTCGCAGCATGATTGATTTACCAATAATCTCAATGGAGGTAAGTGCATGGGAATTCCATGGGTTATTAAGTTGACCTCTACTATAGGAGTCCTACTATATGTCCACTGCATTAGAACTACTAAAATGTAGTCTTGCCAAGTGGGCCCCAAGCCGGGCCTATGTTCTTGCAAGTCCGCCTCATGTAAAGTGGGTCTGTTTGTGCCTACTTAATCAAGCCACCTATGATCCACGGGTTTTAGGCCCAAAATAAAATTCAAAAAGAGATTAAGGTCCAATTATTCCGAAAAATAGGATTTTAGTCCTTTTCTTTTTTGAAAAAAACATTGTTGATACATAATGTGTTATGTATGACAAATAAAAAAAATGAAATAAAGTATGAAACTTTAACAATAAATAACATGTTATTTATGAAACAAAACAAGAATCAATAAACAGAAGAACATTGTAACTTTGACATCTAGACATACTTTAACTATACTAATTGTGTTTTGTTGTAGAAATATACGTAATTGATACTAAATAACATGTATATCGTGAAACAGATAGTAAGTTTGAAATCGACCAAAAAATCTGAGAAAAAAAAAGAAAGAGAATTTCAGGGATTGGTTTTCAAAAGTGGGGTTTTTCCTTATATAAAAGGTTATAATGGGTATTATGATTAAATAGAAATGATAAAGATATGTTTTTTCTATAGAGATGGGTCAATTTGGACTAAATATCCATTATAATTATTACTTTGGCTTAAAATCCTATATTAATATTAAGGTGGACTAAATGTGTGTTTAGGTGTAGATTTTTGGACTAGGAATCCAAAAATTATATTCTTCTATTCGCGAGCTAATATTGGGAGGATATCGATGTCCATATTTGTCTTGCATTTTGGAAATTCCATTTCACCCAAAGTTGTTATAGTAGAATCAGTTCGAGCTCCAAATATATTTAAGATGGCATATGATTTTGGTCTAATAAGAAGAAAATATGTGAATAGATGACCTGTTCGAGTTGCTGAATTCTTTTTATAACAATATAGATGGGCGCCTCTCGTTTTTACTTAGGCCCGCTTTCTCTATTCGCATTCAACAAATTAAGCAAGTCCGAGGACACTGGGACTAAGTGTTATCCGTGTTGCGATTGGACAACAAAGACTAAGGTCAGTCCGAGTGCCCTCAGGCTGCTCGGTCTGAAGCGGACGAGAAGTATCGAGAGTGAAGGCAGCCCTGAAAAAGAGGCACCTTAAAGAAAAATAGAGACAAAAGGAATTGACCATAAGTGATGACGAAAGCTACTAATAATATTCTAAAAAGCTTCAAACTCCTATTCCTCTTCACATGACTCTGTTTAAAGTGTGATTCCCATTTATCTTCTCTCTTGTCTTTCTCTCTCTCAAACCTTTCTTATCTCCCCATCTACATAGAAATGAACACCTCTCTCTCTCTCTACATTCTCTTCTCCTCTTTCTTGATCTCTCTCTCTCTCTCACTGTGGGGTGGGTGGGTCACAGAACGCATTACACAGACCGGATATGTACAGAGGAAAGAAAAATGTCTAAGAAAATGAAAAATAAGTAATAAGATTCGAAATGGGCCATATATATATATATATATTTATATTCAAGAATGTCCCATGGATTTCACCACCACCCATCCCCTCTTTTATCTCCAATCATTATCAATCAGACCGCCTTCGTCCCCACTTCTCCGATTCTCTCTCTCTCTCACACTCTCTGGCTCTCTGTACTTAAAGTCGGAAAGTAAAGCAACCCATCTAGAAAAGATGATCGATTGAGCATGGAATTTCGAAAATGTGTGTCTATTTCAAGCTTTGTCATGGAAGAATTGCAACCTCGAGGACAATATATTGCAAGTTGGATGGTTATTAGTGTTCCACAAGGCAACAACTTACAAAATTTTGGTCTCATTGAATGTGATATTTCTTATTTATATATGAAAAAATATGCTTTATATTTCAATTTGAAGATGCAAATTAGCTTAATTAAGGACTTTGGATGGTAAAAGGAATTAGACCAAAATTGTAGTTGTAATAGTGAAAATTAAAAAAAAAAATCTGAAATGAGATAGAAAATAAAAGTAGTGGTCAAAATAACATATGTTATGTACGTTACAATGACGGTTTTTCAAAAGACTGAGTATTTGATCGAACTAGTTGAAAGACTAACGTCTTGCAACAAAAAAAAAGACTAACGTGCACAGGTTTAAAGTGTGACAGAACAAATTTGTTTTCATTAGCTATTTGCTTGGGGTTTTTTCTTTCGTGCACATTGACCCAAACATTATATAAGCACCAGATTATATATTTTTTTTATATTGTTTTCTATTAAAACTTAGAAAATAATCAACAAGAGTTCTTTCTTGATGATTTTCAGCTACAAAAAAAAAAAATCTTTAACGAGGTATATAAACATTCTCTAACTCATTAGTTGATGTTGATTGTGTCACATATAAGGGTCGACTAGTGCTTGTTAAAAAAGCTGAATGCTTATATATTCGTAGAAAAATAGTCGGATACTAATAGAGTCGTCCGTTTATATCACAAAAGCCGAGTTCCTTTGTCAATCCTTACAAATTTTGAATTGAGAATTAGATAAAGATAAATTCGAACTCAATAGACATTTTTAAGGGTACTAGAGGTAAAGTACTACTATAAAAGGTAATTAAACACAATATAAATAAGCACTATATAATTTTCAAAAGGACCATATATAGCCCATAAAACCACAAAGACTGTTTAAATTAATGAATCAATCAATCAACAAGCAAAAAAGGATACGTTGGGATCAATTTAGTCACTTGAATGAAGTGTGTGATTCTACTTTGATATCTTGAAAGGTTTTACTTTAAGATTTATCTAAATTTGATACAAAAAGTTAGATACAACTTGAAAAAGAAAAATATAAGAGAAAATATAAGTGGGTGAAAAAGAAACATGAGAGAGAAAGAGTGATTCAATTGATTTGCCCTAGAAATAATTGAAGACAAATGTCCCCAACACAACCTTACATAGTTATATTCTGTTTGATAAGAAATTTCTAAATCTAAATAAAGGCAAAAAACTTTTAAAAGAATGGAGTTTGGAATCTATACTTGTTTCCTTTTCAATAAGCAATTTGGAGGCTTTCAAGCCTTTCATCCTTTTTCAACATTCTCTGTATCCATATTCATATATAATTATTAGGGTTATTTCCCTAATGGCCCCCTACTTTGTGACCAGCTTCCCGCCTGGCCCCCTACTTTACAAGAAATACCCATATGGCCCCCTAAAACCGTTAACTTTAACTTTCCGTCACTCTCTCTCCTCCATCTCTTTTTCTCTCTCTGCCATGTCACGCCACCTCATCTGTTAGGCCACCTCATCACCATCTCCGGCAGAGGTCGCCGGCCGGCCAAATTTCCGGCCGGCGACCTTCAAACTAAAAAAAAAAATTTTTTTTTTTTTTTTTTTCTCTCTTCCTCTCTCTCTCTCTAAAATTACTCCGGCGAAGGGAGACCTTCGCCGGAGTGGTCTGTTCTTGAAGAACAGATCTCGGTCTGTTCTTCAAGAACAGACCTGGTCTGTTCATTGAAGAACAGACCAAGGTCTGTTCAGTGAAGAACAGACCTGGGTCTGTTCTTCACGAACAGACCGAGATCTGTTCGTGAAGAACAGATCTCGGTCTGTTCTTCAATGAACAGATCTCGGTCTGTTCTTCAATGAACAGACCTGGTCTGTTCATTGAAGAACAGACCAAGGTCTGTTCATTGAAGAACAGACCAAGGTCTGTTCATTGAAGAACAGACCAAGGTCTGTTCAGTGAAGAACAGACCTGGGTCTGTTCTTCACGAACAGACCGAGATCTGTTCGTGAAGAACAGATCTCGGTCTGTTCTTCAATGAACAGACCGAGATCTGTTCTTCAAGAACAGACCTCGGTCTGTTCATTGAAGAACATACCACTCCGGCGAAGGTCTCCCTTCGCCGGAGTAATTTTAGAGAGAGAGAGGAAGAGAAAAAAAAAAAAAAAATTTTTTTTTTTTTTTCAGTTTGAAGGTCGCCGGCCGGCGACCTTTGCCGGAGATGATGATGAGGTGGCCTAACAGATGAGGTGGCGTGACATGGCAGAGAGAGAAAAAGAGATGGAGGAGAGAGAGTGACGGAAAGTTAAAGTTAACGGTTTTAGGGGGCCATATGGGTATTTCTTGTAAAGTAGGGGGCCAGGCGGGAAGCTGGTCACAAAGTAGGGGGCCATTAGGGAAATACTTTAATTTTATTTTTATCATTTCTACATATTAAAATTTTCTAACTTCAAAGAGAAATTTGGGGGATTGGTTGTAAATTCGTTTCAGATCTCAAAATAAGCTTAACATCCACGCTAGAAAAAGATGAGTTGGAAGTCCTTGTATTGAAAAAAAAAAATCAGATTCTAACCTATCGGATGACTTATCAGTCCAATGGGTGTAACCATCAGTGGTATGTTGTTACTAGGAGCATCAGACGGAGGCGTTAACAAGATACAAGTGTCGTCAGTAACTTCATAAAGGTGGTTTGGTGTTCCACTGAAAATATCGTATTGGTTGTTATACCGATCCATGGGTACGAAACTATAGGTGGTTATTTCAATCTAGCAATACGAATGTACAGCCTTTCAACAAAAAAAAAATACGAATGTACAGGTGGATATTCTAACCATTGGTACAAGCAACAGTTTGAGAAATATAAATAGAGAAAGAAAAATGATAGAGTGCCCAGCTAGAATGCCTAGTAAAATGTCCAATTTCCTCATGTAGAAATAAAAGCGGTCTCCACCGTAGTCAAACTTTGAAAAAACTTTGTCTTTTAGTGAATTCCACGTCAGCTGGGCACCCTTTTGGGCACCGAGCTGGACACTCTAGCATCTCCCAGAAAGAAACGATGCTTAAAGAGTGGATCTATGGATTTTGATTCGGGGAGAGTGTTATGATAGAGACAGAGATGGAGAGTGAGTTAATGGAAGAAGGTGGTGGAGGTAGTCAGCCGACAAAATTTGTTGTTCTTGTCTAGAGCTTTTATATCTGCACCAGAAGAGGGCTTCTCTATAAATTGGTTTATACCTACAACTTAGCTGCAGTTAAGCAAAGCAAAGTTTTGATTCTAGTAACGTGGTCATCACCAGGGGCGGACCTATGTGTAGACCAGCCTAGGCAGTGGCCCAGGCTGGTCTACACGAGTTTTGCAAGAAGTTATAGGCTGGTCTACACGAGTTTTTAAGAAGTTATAGAGAATATAACAGTAGAAGAGGCTTGGCGCGGTGGTTAAGTCTTTGCCTTTGGTATGTTAGGTTGAGGGTTCGAATCTGCTGCTAAACAATTACGCCTTACTTTTGTTGGTTTCCTTTTTTTGAGTTTTAGTTACAAAATTACAATCAAGTGACAGAATAACTCCCAAATTTTGCCATCTTCTAAAATAATCCATTTGATACTTTTTTTTCTTTTTGTTTTGATAGTAATTCCAAATTATTTTAATATCAATTTTACTTTTATCTTTTAGTTCTATGAAAGATGAAGGGTCATTATGAGGGAAAATAAGAGATGGGTTCGCTTGTAGGTTGAGACTAGTTTTTGGATGGCGAATTTAGTTCTATCTTTTTCTCCCTTCCTATTTTTTTTTTTAAACTATCTAATTTATTTCAAGTAAAAAAAATTAAATTTGTAGATATATATATATATATAATCGTTTGTAAAATTTGTACACATATACGTAAGATCTAGATTTTTTTATAGTATTTTACACTTGCCCCAGCTAGTACAAAATCCTGGTTCCGCCCCTGGTCATCACACGATTCACACATACCTAAGGGTATTTGTTGGTACATATGGTTCACAAGTCAATCAATTCGGATCATAGTCTCACATGAAAAAAATGTCCTCTAATGATTAAGAATATAACAAATGTTATTTTCGTCTATTCGATTAGTTTAAGTCGCATGACTTACTAATTTTAACATGGTACCTACCAAAATTAAGCCTACATCTGGTAGCCTCATAACTCCACATGTCTTCCACCTAAAAAGAAGACATGTTGTATGTCATAATATAATTAGTTTGATGACTCTTTGGAGGCCCATTCGAAAAGAAAAATCCTAATCTTTTCTTTATCAAAATTTACATGTCCTTAAGTTTTGATTCTGCATGGATCCAAGTTGGTTGGATTCGGTTCTAATTACTGGCACACCGGCTCATTCGATGGAGCAGTCTAAAGGCGCCGCAGGCTATCGTGAAATTTTGATATATATGGCCACTTATAGGTCACCTTATCGCCTATAAATTGTCGGGCCCATGACTCTGAGAATTAGACGTGACCCCAAAACTATTTCCACTTTTGTTGATGCCCTTTATTTGCTGTTAATAGCAGCCCCATGGACCATGGTTATTGGATTCCCTTTGTGTTTGATCCAATATTGGTGAGGGGAGCTAAATACTTTCTTTTTTTTCCTTTTCAACCGTCTGTCGTGGTCGTAACATCACAAACCTTGTTTCTCTCTAGATTCAATACCTTGTGTGATAAAAATTTGAAATGTTTGAAGATGAGATAATCTTACAAGTCTCGCTTTTCTCTTTGCCCCTCTCAAGGACGGACCCACTTAGAGCATCTCCAATACAAGACTAAAAAAAAATTCTACAAATCCTATGTGTCAAGTGTGAAAAATGGATCACTAAATTGTCTCTTTCATATTTGGTCACTTAGAGACACTCTATTGCAAACCCTCTCCAATGCAACACTCAAGAGGAACTCTAAAAACCTATATTTTGGTTTAAAACTAATTGATTTGTTTATGTGACACTTAGAGACCCTCAAGATGACACTCTAAATTTAAAGTGTCCTTTTAAAGATCTCTAAAATAAATCATGACACTTCACTTATCATTTTGTTGTTTTGTCCTATTTCTATGTTTTATGACCCCAATCGAGTAAGAACAGCTTTAGGTTCTTTTTATCATTTCTATTTATTTCCCTCTTTCTCTTGATTAATTGGCAGACTACATTATTTTAAAGTTTTATATTTTTAAAATAAGAATTTGTTTTCCTTTTATCTATAAACTAAAGGTGTTGTTTTGGAACACTAAAATAAGTTACTTTTTACTTATTTAAGCAGAAAAGTAAAAAAGTTAGTTTTGGTAACGTGAAAATTACCGACTTCACTTAAATTAAAATTTGACTTTCTTTTTAAGTTGAAATTTTTAACTTTTGACTTTAAAGTAAAACAACTTTTGTTCGACACATGCATAAATTTTACTTTACCAAATTTTTTTCGTTGTTTATCTTCGCTCCACCACCACAACTAAACTTTCACCGTATCGTTGTACCACCACCATTGAAGCTCAACCACTGCCACCACCACCGTACCTCCACCACCACCATTATCCCATACATCCACCGTACATCTTTCACCAACACCATACCTACACCAACACCATACCTCCACACCACCATCATACCTCCACCAACACCATCTTCATACATCTGCCGCCATCCACATACCTTCACTACCGTAACCACCGTCACCATCATACTTCCACCACCGAACTCCATCACTTCTACATCTCAATCACATCACAACCACCACCACCCTTTCATCACCACACTTCCTAAGGCTCCACCACCACCAAACCTCTAAGGC
This sequence comes from Eschscholzia californica subsp. californica, assembly GCA_002897215.1. Classification (NCBI taxonomy): domain Eukaryota; kingdom Viridiplantae; phylum Streptophyta; class Magnoliopsida; order Ranunculales; family Papaveraceae; genus Eschscholzia; species Eschscholzia californica. The sequence goes on along the minus strand of BEHA01050348.1, from coordinate 60,375 downwards.
TCCATCATCACCACAACTACCACTAATATTGTCGTCACCTCTTCCAAAAGAGTAATCATGGAAATTCTAATCAAATATCTATATGAGAAAAAGAATATAAAATAGAAAAGTAATTTCGTTGCCAAACTAATATTTTGATTTTTTTTTTACTTATAAGCAATATTTTTGTCAAATATACTTTTGTTATTTTTTACTTTTTTGAAGCAAAAGGACTTCTACTACAAGCAAAACTACATATACTTTTGGTTGTCAAACGCTACAAGATTATAAACGTTTCTTGATATATTATTTTATAATTTCAAATTTTTTAGCTACCGTATATATATATTACATAAAGATTAAATTTCTTATTTTTTAATAAGATTTTTTTAAAACATTTCTTTTCAGTTTAACACTTTTAAGTTTTATTTAAATTTAATACTAAAGTTTAGTATATCTTGCACTCTACTTTTATGTATAAATAATTTATTGTGGTAAAGTCCTTAGAGTTTAACGGTCTCCAGAAACCTAACCTGAAGCCAAACCAACCGGTTTAGGTTGTTCGGTTTACTGACTTCTCCCTTTTTTTTTCGCAATAACGAATCTAGAATTTTATTAGTTTCGGTACGCCAATCTATTGCCACATAACTCGAATCAAATAACTGCGTAATATAAAAAAACACGTTATGATATTACAAGAATGAACGAATTCATCTATCGATAATAACGGTACCAAGGAGAAAACAAATTACATACCAAGTCTAGAGGCGGACCCATTAGTAGACCAAATCGGGTTATGGCCCGGTCTGCATTTCAACATTGTATAATGCAACAGTAGCTGCTTTCGTCGGCAACTTGGGCGTTCATGTGGGCGACCAAGGTTCAAATCCCTTTAACCTTTTCTTATCTTTTTTTACCCACTGACCATCCATTTATGTCATATTTTTTTACCCACTACCCATCAATTTCTGTCTTAGAGCATCTCCAATGCAACACTCAATCTTAGAAACTCCGAGTGTCATGTAGGATTTTTAGAGTTTTTTCATAAAAATCATCTCCAATGCAACACTCTATATGAATCTCTAAGATGACGTGTCGAGAGTGGAATAGAGATATCTCAAGAGGACACTCTATTTCTAGAGTGTCTTCTTGAGATATCTCTAATTGTCCAACTCATCAATATTTGATTTTCAACCAGTAGAAATCAAGTCTTCTATATTTTCTAAAATAACAAATTATTTATTTACAAAAACAATTATGCTACATAAGTAAATAAGATAAGTTTAGAGTTTTGCATTGGAGACAACAAGAAATTGGAAATCTCTATTAACGCCACATAGGAGTGAGAATCTCAATTGGAACTTGACACATATTATGAATGGAGATTTTTTTGAGTTTTGCATTGGAGATGCTCTTAATCTTTTGGTTCGTACTAATATATAATGTATTCCAATTTCTTAAATTATCTATCAATTAAATATTATAATTAACATCGGCTTCAAAAACAATAATCTTGAAAATTATTTGGAGTTTATGTCGAGATGATTCAAATAGTTTTTTGTTATTGAAAAAGATGATCAAAATAGTTAGATGAATGTGTTTGGACGTAATAAATTACTCTACAATAACATGTTTCACATCATGTAATTACAAATGTGAGCGATTCCGTCGTAATGCTATGTTCAATTTAGAGGATTGAGTTCAAACATATTTATCAACATCCGTTTTTTGTGCCTGCAATAATTTCCTTCAATTTCCTCCGCTTTGAGAAAAAATAATACAAATGTGAGATGCATAATACAAATATATTATATCAACAAAAATTGTGTAGATATCACGATTCTAAATGCTACATAGGTCGTAAAGTTTTCGTTCTAGTAACTTTAGGCTTGCCCTCAGTGATGTATAATCCTGGTTCTGCCCCTGACCATGTCTGTTGGAAATACATGTGATACATCGACAATCGTTGGAATAGGTGTTCCATTTTCAAACATCATAGAAGCATTTGAATCAAGTTCAAAATTTTGGAGAAAAAAAATGAAGAGGAAAAAAGTCCATATGAAATCTGAATAGGGAAAAAGACTTTCTCAAGCATTTCAGGATCCTCTTGTCTTGAAATATTTCGTGGGGATTTAAGATACGAAATGTTTCATAACGCGAGATCTCCTGTGACTCACGAAATATTTTTTTTGTCTCAAAATCCCTTCGAAGTTCATAACCAGCTGGGGGTTTGGGGTTCTCAAATATAATAGAATAAAATAAAAAAAATCATTACCTCTTCAAAATCATCTAAACCCATCCATGCTCCAATGATGTTATCTTGAACCACCCACATTGTCAACATTGTTAGGTCCTTTGTCCATATGATAGAGTTTAAAAGATGCTTGACAAGATTTTGAAGAAAAACAAAGATACTCAAGAGAGATGAAAATGAAAAGTAGTTATGAACGAAAAGAAAATTTGAAAAATAAAAAGACGAAAAATCAAAGAACATGAAAGTAATAAAATAGTTCCATAAAAGTTCTAAGCCATAAAAAGATTTGTTAGTTCTATAAGTTTACTAGGGTATAGCCTGTGCCCGTAAATTTCAATATGCATGTTATGCGGTTATCGTCAAATACTTTGGTCATTTGTAGATATTCAAGTAGTAAAAATATATTAAAAATAAAAAGTTTTGATTTCTAAAAGAATAATAATTAAGATAATATTAAGTTGTCTGAAGAGAGAAAAGAAGAAAGAGAGAAATATAATCATTTTTTAAAGACATGTAGAGAAATTACGTGAGAAGTTATAGGAAGTGGGTAGTTATTTTGACTTTTACACCTTCATCTTCTAAAAACTCTTTGAAAAAGGTGTAAAAGTTTATAAGACGGTTTAAAACAATACAAAGTTCTATTTAGGAAGATTTATTAGTTTTTTAAGTTTATAAGACGGTTTTCCCCGCCGTCTTTCTCATCTCTATTTTTTTATAAATATTATAAACAATAGGCATTATTTTCTATTATAATTGGATCTTCTCGTATAAAATTTAAATTTTATAAATATTTATTACGCTAAAAGTTATTAAAAAAAACTATTTGATGACTTATAGTCTACCAGGATGGAATATAACTTTATAAATTTATAGTTTTTTTAATAATTTTTATCTTAATAAATATTTATATAAATTTTAAAATTTAATTTTATACGAGTAGATCCATTTATAATAGAAAGTAATGCCTATTGTATATAATATTTATAAAAAAAAAAATAGAGATGACAAAGGCGGTGGGAAAACCGTCTTATAAACTTAAAAAACTAATAAATCTTCCTAAGTAGAAAGATGAAGGTCACCGTCAAGAAGAGAAAGAGGAGGAAGACGGTGAAGAAGAGAAAGAGAAAGAAGAGAAAGAGGAGGAAGACGGTGAAGAAGAGAAAGAGAAAGAGAAAGAAGAGAAAGAGAAACGGAAAGGGAAAGAGAAAAGTTGTAGAAGACGGTGAAGAAGAGCGAAAGAAAGACGAAGAGAAAGGGAAACGGAAACGAAAAGTTGTAGGTGGCGTTATCTATGACACCAATGAGGAAAAAAAAAAATCTTCTGAAGAACAACATATAAAATTAAAAATGAAAGATGTCAGTATTGTGTTTTGGATCGTCGTGGGGAACTTGCTAAGGCATGTGATGAATGTGGGCCGATTTTATAAAGTTATATTCCATCCTGATAGACTATAAGTCATCAACTAGTTTTTTTTAATAATTTTATCGTAATAAATATATATAAATTTTAAAATCGAATTTTAAAAATTATTAAAAAACTATTTGATGACCATGGTCTTCCTCTTTCCCTTCTTGACTGTGGTCTTCCTCTTCTGACTCATCATATGAGTTGGAAGAGTCATCATCCGCGTCAGCTTGTGAGTCAGCGTCATCTTCTGAGTCAGCGTCATCTTGTGAGTCAGCGCCATCTTGTGAGTCATCATCCGAGTTAGACTCTTCACTCACTCACATTGGGGAATTTTGCTCAAATGTTCTGTTTTAGGCATTTTTCATTTATATATAGACTCTCACCTTTTTTTTTTGAATTGGTAAGCGTGTGCCTCGAACCCTTGACCTCTAAGTTGGAAGACTTACCTCTTACCACTTGAGCCAAGGGTTGTTGGCATATAGACTCTCACCTTGATACTCTTATAAAATTTAAATATTTATTAAGATTATAAAAATATTTATTAAGATTAAAATTATAAAAATATTAAAAATTTATAATTCATAGACATATATTCCTTATTTAAAAGTATGGAATAAAATAAATTTTTTATTATAATTACTAAAAAACATAATCAAGATTAATATAAATCTTTATTAAGATTAAAGATTAAGAGTATCAAAAAAATTATGAACTAATCTAAAGTTGTTTATAATTAAAGTGGTAGGGTATTTATACAACGAGAAACCTTACATATTGTATCTAGAAAAATTTCATCCGGAAGAAGATCAAATGGACTAAATGTATTATAAAAGATATTTTATGCCCGGCCCAAAGTCGAATTCAAGTAAAATGGTTTGACAAGAAACGTACCTTGAAAGAAAACCATAATTATATTACTAGATTAGAAATTGAAAAACGAGATGCATCTGAGTTCCTTCGTATTAGGGTTTTGGGGTTTTCATCTCAACCAACAAGTCAGGTGTTGAGTTAGCTTATAAATCAGCAAGTCAGAGGCTGAGTTAGCTTGTAAATCATTTAGGCTTATTATGAATGAGCATGTTAATTATTAGGAAGTCATTAGTATGATAAGAAAGTTAGGTTGTTAGCATTTTTTTTTAACGGCAAACATGCAAATCTTACAAACTGAGTTTGCAAATGTTTATGGATGAAAATTGATGTGACACGAAAATGTCACATTTAGAGAGCCTAACTTAGACTAACTAGTGTTTTTCGAGTGTTATCAATAATATTTTATGTGTTTTTCATGTTAGGTACTTATTTTGGAGTTAAGCGTGTGATTCAGAATAAAAGGAGCGAATTATCACTATCATTTCATGTGTCCAAAACGAGATGACTTCAAGCAAATCAAATTACAAGTGGAGGCAATGACGAGTCCGACGGTGAAAACGGAATTCAATTCGGAGTTCGGACGGGGAAGATACGAAAGAAAGAAACCAAAGTCTTTTCTTGAAGGCACTCCCCTTGGTTCTAAATGTAGAGACAAGATGGAGGCACCTCTTGATTTCTAAATCAAGCCCAAAGCCCACAAAAACCAAAGAAGAAGAAAGAGTAGAAAATATATGGGCACTTTGGTCCAAGTCAGAATGGCCCAAGACTTAGTCAAGTTTGACTAAGTCTAGGGTTTGTGCATACACAAGTTAGAGAAGGGGATTTCTACTATTCATCTTCTTCCCCAAGCAAGAGAGAGAAAAAGAGGCAAGAAGGAAACTAGGGTTTTGAGTGTTCTTCACCAAGAGAAAGGTTTCTAAGGTTTCAAAGTTTGAGAGAAGCAAGAGAGAAGAAGGAGGAGTACCGACCAACTTTGGTCGGCACACCAAGGTCGCGGGAGCAGCTGAGCTGCTACTCGGGAAGCTTCCCGAGCTCGAACAGCAGCTCGGACGGAAGCTTCCAGAAGCAGCGTCTCGGGCCAGGACGGAAGCTTCCACGAGATGGCCGGCATGGGACGCGTCCTCAGTAGCACCGGACGCGAGCAGCAACGGGACGCGAGCTCCATAGTTGCTGGCCGGGATCTTCAAGTAGCTCGGGACATCACGGGACGTGCTCGGATCTGCTCGGAACGCATCTAATCTTGCACGGGACGGCTCGGGTATAGCACGGGACGGCTAGGGACAGTAGCTCTCGGCCCGGATCTAGCCATGTTTGGCCGGAACTTCATCATTTGGCCGGATTTGTTCTCAACTTGGCCGGACTTTTTATGACTTTTCCGGCAACCTTTTTGATCCGAAACCTTAGGGCTTTTGTTCCTCTCATCCTTGGCTTGCTACCCATGTGGTTTGATTTGATTTTGGTTGAAGATTGTTAGAGAGAGAAAACTAGGGTTTAGCTTTAATGGAGGTTGTGTTCCAAATGGAGAAGATGATGGTGGTCGCTATGGGGAACCCAGAATTTGCCAAGGGGAGATCGGCTGCAACTAAAAACTCATATTTTCCGACGATCTTAGCCTCGAACCACATCGAAAAAGGGGGATTCTCTCATCATTTCTTTTCCATTTATTGTTCAATCAATATTTTAGCTAACTCTTGTATTCGAATACTTGTGA
>BEHA01050348.1:0-41091 GCA_002897215.1 Eschscholzia californica subsp. californica | reverse complement strand
CAGAACTATACTCAGAAACAGTTTTATAATCCTGCAGTCTCAGATGCAACCAATCATTTAAAGCCTTAGGAAGGATAACTCTTTTTAAATGGTCAAAACGTTTCTTTAAACCGGTCCATAACAATAAAGGATCTCTCATATTTAAATATTCCGACTTTAGATCTTCACATAGATGGTGTCGGATAAAATTCAGTGCAGCCGCACGATTCTGAGAAGTTTCATTATTTCCCTCTGCTATGGTTTTCTTTAGATTCCTTTCCTCTAAATGAGATTCAACATCAGGAGCCCAATTAAGATAGTTTCTTCCTGTTAGGTCAAGAACTGCAAAATTTATATTAGTTAGATTCGACATTTGAAAAGTAATAACACAACTTACTTTGATTTTCAAACGGTCTTCAAGACAACCCTTCGTCTATAACTGGAATTATTTCCCCACTTGGTTAGAGCCTCGTGCTGATAACGTGTAACAAGTTTGCTATTTGTCAATAAGTAAAAAGAGAGTAGATAATAAAGAATAACAAAGACTTGGTAAAGAAAACTTATATTTATCTCATATATTTATATTTACTTCTCACTCACTAACTAATGGAACAATGAAGGTATTTATAGTAAAAGTCCCAATCACAAAAGAGCATCCACGTTGGTAGTGGATGTGGAGCATTTAGAGGGTAAGGTGTTTTGCTTTGGGCACCTCATGCTATCCATGTTCATTACTCAGCCAAATATCACCATTGAGGTACACCTCATGTTAACTTCACACCTCATGTTAACTTCTTCCTTAATTCTTAAGGAAACTTATGTGGCATCAAAATAGACCATAACAGTGTAACAAGTTTTTATATGGGCAGCCACTTAATGCTCCATAACAATTGACTCATACTTCAATAATTTCTCTTTGTAAAAATGAATATCTTTGTTAAAAAATTATTTTATATTTAATGAAAAGTACCACTTTAGTTTGATGCAAACATGTATTTCCACTGCAGTTTGTAGTGATGGTGTTGTGAAATGAAAATGCCTCTTTTTTGTGTTACTTCCACAATTAGAACGACCAACCTTTACTATTAAGAATACAATGTTTATTCATAGGCAGATCCATATTTTACAATTATTTCACTTATTTCAAAAATTGAAAAAACTCTATTGTAAGCAATCAATAAAAAAGAGTATGCAGTGCACTTCAGAAAATGTGGCATCATTATATGTGCATCTCTTCGCTGAGACACATAAGAAAATGATCAAGGATCTCTCACCCGCACAAGCAACAAACGGAAGAGAGATTAAAAATTGTTACATTCGTTATTAGAAGATTTCTATCGTTATCTTATTACAGTTACTTATCTCTTTATCTGTTGATCTTTATCTCTCCCACTGCCTGGCTGAACATTTAAGATCGAAAATGATATAAGATTATAAATTACTTTTTATGAATTGGCCACATGAATCTAAAAAGATATACCTTTTCAAGATGAAGAAAATTGGTCAGGCATATTTGGGTCCAACTACAGTCTATTTTGTGTTGGAAGCACCATAATGGAGAAAACAAAAGGTAGGTAGAAGCTAACATTGTGTTATTTGAGGCTATTAGAGAAATACATCCAAAAACAATTGATACCACCACAAAACACCCTTCCCAACACACGATTAAACAATAATCATTATTAAAGAAATACGAGATTACGTTATAAACTGTAATTTACGATGTGGTAAGTCTAACAATTTAAATAGGTCAATTAAGCTATTTTATTATGAACAACATAAGAAATGCCTTCATTGTCCTATCATTAAAAGTAAATCACCATTTATCACCTCTCAATTGGAACCTCCCATAACACCTGTTACCAAATTGATATCGATTAACATGTTCACTTGTATGCCAAACTTCCGATTGAGAAAATTTATATATGTATTTCACTATCTTGTAAGTTCGTTGCATTATACAACCACATGATAATATGAATATAATCAATGTCGTCACAACTACTTTACGAAATAGCAAATATAAACTCTTGAAACAAAGAATAACATGCTATTTATATTGGCAGTATCTTTCAAGTAGTACATCCAAACATAACAATCATAACCATAGCACCAAATTTTCTCCAAAACCTAACACCTTTAAAATTCTATAATTGAAATACTTAATTTCAATACTTTAAGCTACAAAAATAAAAACTGAAATTATAAAAAAAACGAACATGAAGAATATATACTCTAGAAATAATTCCTATTAAGTTAGCACCCATTAAAGAAAGAAACAGGGGGGACTAATGTGGCGGACTCATTCCTTAACAAAAAAAAAATGTGGCGGACTCATTATTAGGTTAGTGTTTTGATTTGTGTAAATTTAGTGAGGAAATAAACATTTAGTTATAAATAAGATCTGGTGGCTAAAATAAAAAGATAAAGTAACATATGTTGATCTGGATCGTTGAAATAGAAAAGGATCATATTGTAAATGAATAAGGGCTTCTAAACAATATACCTCGTTTTCCCTTCTGTATTATATAGATTTTTGTCTAATAATATTTTTTCGAGTTGTGTATAGAATGGAGAAGAAATTTAATTATACTTGATTTTTGTTTTTGGTGTTGGTTAGTAATTTAAGACACTATTTTAATTAGTTTTATTAAGTTATTTTTGTCCAACAAAATTGAAGTTTGCATACAGTAGCAATCCAAACTAAAACCCCTCACTGTCTATATAAGCATAGGTGGCAAAGCAGCCGCCGAGCAAATAAAATCCTATTTTAGGCTTTTATTGTACGAGTAAGGAACTCGTACAATGTAGCTGCTTAAGGTCGGTTTAATGGCTTTGATAATGGTTGTTGGTCCAAATCATCGTACTCAGTCGTATGTCGTAGATATCAAGTGTTATTTGAGGCTATTAGAGCAAAATCTAAAAAGAAGAACAAAAGTTCCACTACCAACTTAATAGGAAAAATATATGTTCTGTCATAATAGTAAGCAAACTTTCATCAACACCACCTTAAAAGTTCTAGTAGGCTACTCACTTGATACACATACATTCTTATATTATACAAACAAGCCTGATTGAACTCATCAGACAGACTTCCTTACTCATACAATAAAATCCTAGATAAAAGAGAACGAAGTAGACTTCTCAGTGTTAGAAACATTTGATTATAGTCGAGAATAGCAAACGAAAACTAATTACACAAAAGTAGAAGACATTAGTTTTTTTTTTTATGTTACTTCAGAACAGTTTTCTTTTACTAATAAATGAGATTCAAAGCTTGCGAGGTTCTCAATTACCGATTATTTCTAGTCCATTACCTGCGATAACACCACAAAATGATCACTTCAATACTGAAAATGCTTGTATAGTTACAGTCTTTGATACTAGAATTAAATTATCGACCACATTAAACCACACTAACTAAACTATATATGGTTGCCCACACGAAACAGGATACTCCAATGATACTTCGAATAACCAAGGGAGAAGACATAGATCATTAAAGATATAAGAATACTCCCATAACCAAATTCATGTGCATTTTCTACACTAAGAAAAATAAAAGTAGTGACAAAAACTCTCTCTCTTCTGTACTACATTTCATATCTCGCATATCTTAGGTACTCCCGGTTATCTAGTACTAAAAATTTGGTTTTCCAAATTTTCTAGTATAAACATCTAAAGCACTACTAGTGTATTACTTAAGTAGTTATTCCACAAGATTTTCGTGTTAAACTGAAGTTACGTTAAGATTGGAAATTTTTTTGGTGTAGGTATATTTTCATGTTAAGATGCATCTAAGGTCGACATAAAATCCAAACATAATCTACTTTCAAGCATGAAAGATTAAAAAACCGTGCTCCAAAATGACGAAGCAAAGAGAGACCCAAGTGAAAACACATAATGAGCAAGTAAGATAGTGTAATGTGTACTTGAAACCGCTTACCATCTGGATCGAAGAAGAACACTTGCTTTGTCTTTCCATTAGGTTGGGTCTTCTCAAATGTCCCAATTCCTTTCTCCTGTAAAAACGCAATTAAAAAAAATCTATCACTGAGTATAGTGATGATGGTAGTTCGTGACATTGGTGCAGTCTCCTGTTGTAATGTTTCGTTTTCAATTCGTTCGATTAATGACAACAACATAGCACGGTAGCATAAATTTTGTGCTAAAACAAAATCATCTCACTAATAATAATGCCAATTTCGTGATCCTTTTCAATGGTGTTGTTAAACTTATTCTAACTCTAACAATGTCATCAAGGATATCTAATTCATACACCAGCATCAACAAGAACCATCAAATGGAAAAGAAAAGCAAGCAAGCAACATGTAATTGATGAACTTTTGAGGCTCATTCAATGTCTAAATTTGTGCAAAAGTTGAATCATTCCAAGTCAATTCAAGGGCAAAAGCTATCTCTTTTGGATTGAAAATTGGCACGGAAAGTGACCAACATTGACATAGTCATAGATAACCAAAAAATCATAAAAACCCATTACTAGAAACAATCAAGCATGAAACTTTAATAAATTTGTGAAATTGCTAATCTAAGAAAAAACAAAATTAAACACTTACGCTTGTTGAAAATTCTCAATTGAAGACAACCCAGATTTAGATAAGCAAAAGTAATAGAAATGAAGAAAACCCATCTCCAAATCTTCATCTTTTCTCAAAATCAACAATGAAACCAACACTAGAATGACTAATAAAATGAAGAGAAAAAGAAATGAGGTAAGAAGCATTAGGGTTTTTAGACATGGGGAGGCAATGGATCTAAACTAGGGGTGTCCAACAAATGAGTGAATATCTACATCTTCTTTCTAGCTTTCTCACCCATATTGAGTAATGAGGTAAGAAGCATTAGGGTTCCTAATTCTCACTCATATTCAGTAATATCTTTACCCAACATATTGGAGTTTAATAGATATAGCTTCTCACGAGCTTCCTTCAGTTTTCTCCCAATATCCTCCAACTTTTCCTCACACTTCTTCTCTCTTTTTTCCAACCTATCAATTCTTGTGAAAGTTTGTTTGGCTTTCTTTATACACTCCTTGCACATTAGGGTGGGGTGCTTCTTTTCATCCCGAACGCATCTCATACAAAGCCCATCTACGTCCTGGAACTTCATTTCATTGTATTCTTTATCTTCTTCTTCAGAGTTCATTTCTGGTTCCTCCCCGCCAGCACCTGGTGCTCCTGATTCACCCTTTCCTTCTTCCGCAACCTTGCGTTTTTTGGCACCATCACCTGGTGCTCCTGATTCACCCTTTCCTTCTTCCGCAACCTTGCGTTTTTTGGCACCATCATCGTCATTTTTCTCGCCAGCAGCAGAAGCTATAGTTCCCACCAGAGTATCGAAATTTTCACTCTTACCAAGCACTATCTCAATCTATACACATAATAAAGAACATTTCAGAGAAGAAAATAGAATGAAGATAAACAACAACAATGAAATTCAAACAAGATATAGAGACAGATTCACCTTGGGTTTCTTAACCATTTTTCCCTTATATTCGCACTCAAAAGCTGATGTCGATATCTCTGTTCCATTAACAAATCCCAGAATCAGAAACGAATTTTATATGGAAACAAACAAATGAGAAGTTGGGAAATGATAATTGATTGCTTACTTTTTACAATGGCCAGGCCCTTCTCTGTCTTTAGAAACTCAGAAATTTTCACAACAGTAGTAATTGCTAAATTACAACACACAGAAAGTAAGTTGAGTTCTAAGAAATTAATATTAAACCCTAATTGGAAGAAATTAAGTTGAAGAAATATACCCATTCCCTCAGCAGATAGTTCAACCTCATTGTGTTCCTTCATGTATTTCTGTAAACACAACAAAATAAAAAAGCAGAACCAAAATTTTAACATTCTCTATCTAAATCAAGAACCAGACCAAAATTAACCTAATTCTAACAGAATATAAAGATAGAAGAAGAATTGAAATTCGAACAGAATATAATGATAGAAGAAGAATTATTTAAATCAAGAACCAGAACCGAAATTAACCTAATTCTAACAGAATATGATGACAGAAGAAGAACTGAAATTCGAACAGAATGATAGAAGAAGAATTGAAATTCGAACAGAGATCCATTATTTTTACTTCCTTCTACTAAAACTCCAACTTTCTCATCAAAAATTACACTTTCTCTAGAACTCCGATGACTTTCTCTCTCTAAAATTCCGATCAAGAAGATGAATCATGAAGGTAAGGATCACTCATCTAGATTGACCTAATCCTAACAGAACTTAACCAAGAACCAGAACTTAACCTAACAAAATATAATGATAGAATTAGAAGAATTGAAATTAGAAGAATTGAAATTCGAATGAATTTACCTTAGCAAGATTTACGTAGAAAGACAGAGGTTTCTTGGTATCACAAACTTGAATTCTATTACTATTACTTCCTTCTTCTGCTAAAACTCCAACTTTCTCCATTAAAATTCACACTTTCTCTCTCTAAAATTCCCACTCGCACTTTCTCTCTCTATAACTCCTATCACTCTTTCACTCAAATGACAATGGGTTCAAGAAAGTTCATTCTGTTCGTTTCCCGATTTTAGATTATATAGGCGGGATAATTTGTTCTTAAACCAATCTGGTGCGTACACGTGTTCGAATTCGAGTAACAAACTGTTTGCTCTTGGGCCACCAATTTTTGGGGGCTACCAGCTGTGTAGTTTGTATACAAATATTTAGAGGCACCATCATGTTAATTAAACTATTCTTTTTCTTTCCTGTACCTCATGCTTCGCATCTAAAATGCCCACGTACCCACTTTTTTTTTTTTTTTTTTTTTTTTTGTTGCAGCTATCCAACTTATAAATTCTAAATAATTTAACCTAAACTAATATCCTTTACCCCACTTTGTAAATTCTAAATAGTTTAACCTAAAAGAATACCATTTACCCCAATTCACTCGTAAATTCTACATAAAAGGTAATAGGATAGGTCACGGATCGAATTAAAAGGCTAGAGCCTGAACTTTCAAACTTTGTTATTGTACTTTTTTCAACTTCAAAACTCAAGACAAAAAGTCATTGTATATTCTCGACTTAAAACAATCTTGGTTTTTCTTCTTTCAAAAATAGATTCAGACAATTTGATTAGTATGAAGAGATTTTTGGTTTTCTGTATAATTTGCATAAATTAAATTTCAAGGATGATGGTCATTTGAGAAGTTGATGTGCTTGTCTTGCAGTTTTACACTGGCCGACTTCGGAAAAAGAAGAAAAAATTTATTGAGTATAAAATTTAAAAAAGAAATTGTGAATTTTGACTAATTTCCCAGAGTACAAAATTTTAAAGGAAAACAAAACACTTTTTCTTTTCTATCTCCTACCACCAACACCAAATCCGACCACTACCTCTATTTTATCCCTCTTCTCACTATCCTCAATCGCCTCTCTCTTTATTTAATCCGACGGAGGAGCGTCTTGTTTGGGGATTTCCCAAACCACTGTCGTTTTCGACGATTCTTTTGTCAAAAACAGCTAAAAAGCGAATAGGGTGAGAACGAGAGAGGGAAGAGAAGAGAGGGAGGAGAAGAGACAAAGGGAAAGGAAGAATGAGAAAAAAAGGGTTAATTCTGTTTTGACTCTCAATTTGTGACCAACTCACCGTTTTGGCCCCTATAAGTGTCCGGCAGTTCGATTTGACACCAAGGACCAAATTTTTGACGAAATTATCCTCGGGGACCAAAATAAAAGTATTTCTGGAAAAGGTTAAAAACAAAAAAAAACCACGAATCAGGCAATCAATGACCTAACAGACACAAACGGACTGCTCTTCCAGTGGTCTTTTTTCTTCTCCTATAATCTGTACTCCCTAGAACCGTTCTAGTAGTCTTTTTCCACAGTGAGAAACTATTCCTTTCATCTTTCGTCGGTAACTGCAATGATGTTCCGTTCTACGGTACATATTCGCAAGTTTGAAAATTCATCATTACTTGCATATGTTAGTTATCTTCTTAGAAGTTAGAAGAAGGGAAAAGGAACTTGATATTTTGTCGATGTCTCCTGTTGACCAATTTTACGGCATATGAAACCAAGCCATAATATGAAGACACTAATCAATTTTGCAATTAGAAACCACAAGTGAAAGTAATAGCTAATTCATGCTCAGTTAGTCAGCTTCTATATATGGACTTCCTATTGTCAAGGTAAAACCACTCTAGATTTCCTTGCTCTTATCGATTCATGGGGTTTAAATTGCAAATACTACTGTTTTGATGGCAAGGTTATGTAACTTATGTGCTCCGTCCATCCATGCTCAACCATACACTCATAGAAGCTACATTTATTGTAGGAAGTATTTACAGGCAATTCCGCAATTGTAGTAACTAGTCTAGCCATATCCATAAGCCGAGAAATCGACTTCTATACTTTGCTCTATTTTCTTTGACAAGTTCAAGATATAATGGTGCCTTACAGTCTTGGCGGAAGGCGCACTCTCTGTATGCACTTAGTTAAGACTATCGACCGAGTACTTGGTTCTGACTAGATGGCTAGTGTAATCTTGTCATGTACTATCTTCTGCATTATGTTCAACTATGTGTGAACAATAACATTAGCTCTAAATTATTCTTTGACCTCTACCAAGAGCTCTAATATTTCTCAAGGCATGATGTTTTTCATTACCACAGTTCTCATATTTAGATTTCCACTAACTCTGTTGGACCCTAAACTTGCACACACTGCAACTGTTTTCCTTTTGCCGTCGGACTTATATTAATCTTTATAAGTACTACTGCCATATTTCCTTATAAAAGTTCATTGTTGCTTTAGATTTTGACTTCCTTGAACTAAAGATTATGTTTGTTTAATACAGAAGCACGGAAGGGAAACTTGTGGCTACGTATCCGGATGCATTCCTAGATCATTCAACAACAAAAGGAACTCGATCAAAGACCGGACCTCGAAGGACCTCAATGAGCATCACTTTCTCGAAACAGTGTGAAGGACCAATTGTCTTGAGCATGTTAATGGAAGTAAGTACCCGCGGGGGAAACGTGGGATCATTCTTGCTTGATTTACACTACCCTTGCTGAAAGAAATGCAGTCTGTAGAATAGTTGTTGGTAATGGTCTGTAGGGAAACCTCAAGCCTATGAGGAGATGTGCCTCTGCAGAAGAGGGTAGATGGAGAAAGTTGTTGATATGTCTGACACTGGCTTGGTCTAAGCTGGTACATCAATTCTGTAATTTATCTTTTAACTGTCTATTGTGATTAGTGTTCATTATTTTGAGGAATAAGCTACTCCTTTATGTAGCTCGTAAATATTTTACTTCTTCTTTGTTGATCGGTGAATAGTTGCACAGTACATACGCATTCCTGGCCAGATAGCGGACTCTCAAGCTAGATTCCCACCCCTACGATCCCTTTATCCCGAAACAGGAATGCGCACTATTTTAGTCTATGGAATACGGAAATTAGGATTCATTTTGTTTTGGAAGAAGAAGATGGAAGAAGCAAACGAAGGTGAACGTCACCCACATTAAAAGTCGGTGCTTATAGAGAACTCGGGTCAATGGCCATTGACCCGAGTCAATAGAATTTGCGGATGCTAACAGCCTTTTGGCCCAGTGCCTTTAGAAGCACCCTTTAACTCAGACGAATTTTTAACTCCTGGTCCGTTAACGAGAACTATGGGCACTTCAGAGTGCTAAAGGCGCCTCCATCCACAACAAATATGGAGGGCACCTTAGAATTTCGCTCACTCTTAAACCACCCACCACCTCAACTATAAACAATTTACCTCAATTGATTTTTCCTCACTTTTATAATGAACAACCCAAATTTTTGGTCAACTAATGCTTATAAACGATTAACACTTTCTGTGACATTTTTATCAAAAAAAAAATCGGTACAGAAAACTGCTTGTTTATTCTGCAATTTATACTTTTTTCGAACTTTAAAATTGTCATGCATTTCATTTTATCTAGCCGAATCTTAACGGAAATGGAAACGAGATAAGCTCACAAGGAGTCCACGGGAAGGAGGTAAAATTTCACCCAAATCGCTTTACAAGCCATGGCAACAATACAAGAAGCATAAACAACTAGTACTTCGCCAACATCAATATTTTTCTGGACAACTACAAAACAAGAGATTTCCGAAAGGGAAAATGACTATTTAGGTCAATATAAAATACATAATAGCTAAAAAAAGCCACTAACATTTTGAAATAACCAAAATTCTCAACTTTATTATCGGTATTTGTAGTTTAGGTTTAAGGGTAATATCACTAATTATCATTAAGCTCAATTTAGATTTTTTCATTCTAAATATGCCCCTCCAGTTAAATTAAGGCCAGCGCTTTGGGGAAAGCTAAATAGTTTCCGGGGTGTGAAGACTTGGTCAAAAATTGGTCAATTTTGTTTGACAATTTTATTTAGGGGGAAAGCAAAATACTTCTCCACCTCAGCTCTCTCTCTCCACCTCACCTCACTCTCTCTCCACCTCACCTCACTCTCTCTCCACCTCACCTTTATCTTCTCCGATTAGGTCGCCGGCCGGAAAATTTTCCGGCCGGCGACCATTAAAAATAATAATAATAATAATTTTTTTTCATTCTCTCTCTCTAGAAACTCCGGCGAAGGGAACCCCTTCGCCGGAGTTCCGGTCTGTTCTTCAACAGACCAGATCGGTCTGTTCTTCAATAGACTGGAACTGGTCTGTTGAAGAACAGACCGGATATGTTGAAGAACAGACCGATCTGGTCTGTTCTTCAACAGACCAGATCGGTCTGTTGAAGAACAGACCAGTTCCGGTCTGTTCCTCAACAGACCAGAACTCCGGCGAAGGGAAACCCCTTCGTCGGAGTTTCTAGAGAGAGAGAGTGAAATTTTTTTTTTCTTCATGGTCGCCGGCCGGAATATTTTCCGGCCGGCGACCAAATCGGAGAAGACAAAGAGGTGAGGTGAGGTGGAGATAAATTGAGGTGAGGTGGAGTTTTTTTTTCCCTTAAAATTTATTTTCCCGGAAAATCTCTAAAATTCTAAATATTCCCGTTAAAATTTCACACTGCGGAAACTATTTAGCTTTCCCCAAAGCGCTGGCCTAAATTAATTTAGTTTCTTCATCTTTCTCCCAACTATCTTCTTCGTCTCCTTTGCTCTTTGCCGCCTCCTCGCCCTCTTTTTTTTGTCTCTCCATCTTCCATTAAATCTAGATCCACATAAATCAAGCTTGCAAGATTGAGAACTATATCTTCTCCTTAATTGTTATCTCTCTGTCTCTGTCTATTCCTCTTTCCCCATCTCCCATTAAAACCTAGATCGAAGCACTAGAGGATTCTAAGCTTGTTGATTCAACTCTCCTCGATCGTACTCTCTTCCTCTCTCTCATATTCTCTTGTGTTCTTTTCGTGTTACTTGGAATGAGTTTGAGGGGTTTTGTTAAATCTGTGAGTGCAGATTTGATAAGTTCATATCTTCAGGTTACAATAATGCTTGAGGACATATAGTCAAAATTAAGAAATTCAAGCCCCACAAGTATCTATACGAACTTCATAGTTTTAACGACACCCACAGAAGCATGTGTTTTCCAAGTTATAAAACAAATTATACCTTAAGGTAATGGTTATCAGGTTCACCAATCTTGAAGTTTTATGGTTAAGACATTAAGCTATTGAAGTACCTTTGAGTCTAATTCAGGATATGTGTTTCATCAACCAATTTCATGATTGTCTTAACGAAAAATGTGTCAACGAATCGTCTCATCAAGTTATTTCTCAAATCGAACTTTCAGTTTGATCCTCCGTTCAATTTGCGGGAGGGTAATGATGATGAAAGTGGTACTCAAGTCAAATATTCCTGCCCAAGATATAAATCAAAGTAAATATTCTCATATGTATTTCCAATATATGATACACTAGAATTAGGGTTATTTCTATATTTACGTTATTTAGTTCTATCCATTGTAATTCTCTTCTAGTATAAATAAATATGAAGCTATATGGTTTTCCTCATCCAAAACCTAAATCTTTCACTTTTGGAGTCCCATGGTGAGAAGAAAAATCCTAATCCTCTCTCTTTATGAACCTTTTGGTGTCCATGTTGGTTGATTTGGTTGTAATTGGCAAACATCCCATTGAGGAGTGGTATTCTAAAGGGGCCGCAACATATAACGAAATTTTGATGATAAGGAAAAATTTAGATGCACTCACCATTTTTGTTACTCGAGAAGAACATTTAAAGGATTCACTTTCTTCGACCTTTTTCTTACTCGGTTTACAGGCAAAGAAAGCATTACAAGCATTGAAAGGACCAGTTAAATTACATTGGTACGACGTTACCTGGTGAGAAAACAAGAAACTGTTGCTCTTCATTCTATGCAAGCGTTAGTGACTGCTCAGGCGAGCACACGAGCTCACAAAAAACCTATCTTGCTCGCTCATCTGCAGGATGATCGAGTTAGACAAACATATTATGTAAGTTTTTCCTCACCCGTGATTAATATAGTTCAACATTGAATGTTAAGTAAATTGCATTGAAACACAAGTACCAAAGAAGGTTAAGAATCTGAATTGTAAAATTTCCCTCGTCTAGTAAGAGCATCTTCAATGCCATACTCAATTTTAAAACTTCTGAGTGACACATATGGTTTTTAAAGTTTCTATTAAAACTGCTCTGTACTGCAACACTCTATTTGGATATCTAAGAAGACGTGTCGAGTGTGGAATAGATATATGTCAAGAGGTTTCTAGAGTGTCCTCTTGAGACGTCTTTAATTATCCTCTTGAGACGTCTTTATATGTCAAGGTGTTCAGATAGGAATTTCTTGGTGAAATTCTATGTGCTTCTTGTTGAAATTTTTGTTCCATTCTTTGCTATTATTTTATTTGGTCCTTCTTGATGAATTTATTCTGTTGACAAGATTTAGATTCAATAGGGGAAGTTTGAAGAATGAATTTAAAGGAAATGAAGTTGTTGTTTTAGATCAAATGGGGTTTAGATAGTAATTTCAAAAGTTCTTCAAATTTTTCTATCAATATTTTCGTTTCCGGTGCCCTATTATGTCGACTTTTACTAGGCAGATTAAAGAATAAACCAGATTTGGTTTGAAGGTTGAGTCATATTTAATTTTTATTGTCTCTTTTAAGAACAGATCAGATCTGTTGTTTCAATAATAGACTCGGATCTTTTGTTCCAATAACAGACTCGGATATGTTCTAACAACATACCAATCTGTTCTTAGAAGAACATTCACAAATCTGAGTTTCTTATTCAAGAAATAAAATCTAATTTTTTTTTTTGTCTTTTAAGATTTTGTTTTTAGTTTTGTTAGCATTGAAATTTTTCAGAGGAAGATGAGAAGAGATGGTGGTAGTGGGATGATGGTGGTTGATGATGAAGATGAAAGGTTGTAATGGTGGATAGAAGAGAAAGATGAGAAGAGATGGTGATATTGGATGATGGTAGTTGTGGATGAAGATGGAGGTTATGGTGGTGGAAAGAAGATAGAGAAACAAAATATATAGAGAGAAACAAAAGTTACAGGAAAAAAATAAAAGAGGGGATTAGAAAAAGAAGAAAAGAAAATTAAAAAATGTCATAAGGGAAAAATGTAGCTTTGGCAAAAATTGAGGGCCAAAACGAACTGCCAGACACAATTGGGGTCAAAACGAACTGCCGGACACAGTGGATAGTTCATGGCCAGACCAGACCTCTGGTGAAGGTCTCCCTTCGCCGGAGTGTTAGAGAGAGAGGAAGAGAGAAAAAAAAAAGTTAGAGTTTTAAGGTCGCCGACCGGAAAATTGGTCGGCATGTGACTCTCGCCGGAGAAGACGATGAAGTGGCGAGAAGGTGAGGTTGCAGAGAGAGATGATGAAATGGAGGAGAGAAGGTAGTGACTAGTTAACGATGTTCTAACGGTAACTGAAAAGGAGGGTCATCTGTGTATTTTGATAAAGTGGGGGGCTAGACAGAAAACCGGTCACAAAATTAGGACTATTTAAGAATTAACACTTCTTATTATTATCAGTAAGATAACCTTTAAGCTTTTCCTAGGAAACTTGTTGGATGAGTGAATTCATAAACAAAAAACACAAAAAAAACAATAGATGGTAAACTTTTTCTTCACTTTTTATTTGATATCTAATTAATGCATTTATTTTCATCAGAAAAAAATTTATGCATTTATGAATGTACCTATGTACCTTTTATTTGATGTCTAAGAAACCCCACCTGTTATTCTCTAGGCACCCCACTCCATGTGCATATGAGATTTCATGTTAGGTGCTCGGGGCCACCCTTCAAACTCTCTTGAATATTTTCTTGCCTCCCTTGCGCCATCCTCTCCTTTCAAATCACCCATGTAATTTTAACTCACAATATTTTGTAAGTATTTTGTGTTTTTTCCTGCAACAAAAGGATTTCTTTTTAGTTGGTGACTAGTCTTTGTCTGACCAAATGAGATAATTCAACAAATATTCTTAAAATTTTGTATCTTACTAATATGTATTGATGATCATATATTTAAATATAGTCTACGATTAACAATAGTATTCTTTTTTTTTTTGTTGAACCAACAATAGTATTCTTTAATAATCAAATAAAACGGTAGTCTTATATTATTGTTACATATAATCTTGTAGAATCTTTACCAAATCTTTTTGTCCATTTTTCTATGCTTAGAAAATGGATTTGTAAACTTTTTCTACTCGAATTTACTCTTTAAACTTCTGTGTCATAAATTTATTCGTGTTTGAGGGGCCTATAGTACACTAGAAAGAAGAAGAGGCGCATCAATTAAAATTGTTATAAATTAGTAGTAATGGAGCAGTACTCTCATTTATCACAACTTTTTTTTAATGTGGGTAACAATGGAAACTATTGCTTTCTAAGTAAGTGAAAGTATTCTTCATCAAAAAAAGTAAGTGAAAGTATCATTTAACACAAAAAAAAAAGGGTAGTGGTGTGTTTGGATGACGGAATCATGAATCCGCGCCCTTGGGATTCATGATTCCACGGATTCATGAATCCAAGTAATAATTTTTGGTTTATTTGGCAACTAATAAGAATCTTATGATTTATTATTGTTTGAGTATTTTTTTTGACGAAAATCGTTTTTTTCGAGCACCATTTTTTCTTGTGAATTTTATTTTGGGAAAACACAGTCTCTATCAAGCGATTTCAGTTTTCTGGAAAATATTTTTCGAGAAAAAAAAACAATTTTTCGGTAAAAAAACGGATTTGGAGGAAAAACAGTTTTAAGAAAAAAAAAAAACTGTTTTGTGGAAAAAATTTGGATTTTCGGAAGAAAAAAAACCTATTTGGAGAAGAACCGATTTTCGGAAAAATCAGAATTTGGGGGGAAAAATCGTTTGGGAAAAAAATTATTTTCGGCGGAAAAAATAATTTTTGGAAAAAAAAGAGGTTTTTCGGGAATTTTTGAAAAAAGATATTTTTAAAATAATTATTTTGTAAAAGGAAATATTTTTTCGTTGATTTTAAGTATGAAATTTAGATTTATTCATCCAAAATCCTAGCAAATCCAAGGGGGTAGGGTGGGATTTTGGTCAAATACAAATTTTGGAATTAGGAATCCTTAGGATTTAAGAGTCCTAGGATTCTTGTTAGCCAAATAGACCAACATGATTCCTACCAAATTCCACTTTTGATTGGAATCCTACTTCAAAATCCTGCAACCAAACACACCATAAGTGAAAATAGATCAAACGCTCAAACAAGAATGGGAGCTTAACTTTATTTTTGCCTTAATGGTGAACGTCACTAGGTTGGTTGCAGTATTGTTTTAGTAACTGGAAACAAAATGGATTGAATAGGGTGGTTTGAGCAATTGTCAAATATTATAAAGGAAATTTGCTTTTATCTATAACCTTTTTTTAACCAACAAAGCATTTAGATTTATGTTTGAATAAAAAATCCAAAAGAGAGTGGATAGGGATTTAGGACATTCGTGGACAAAATGTCTCGTAGACATCTTAAGACATTAAGACATTTCGAAACATTTTAAGACATTTCGGACATTTGTCTGTAGACAAAATGTCTTTATGGACATTTCAAGACATTTTGATTCATAGACAAAATGTCTTTATGAACATTTCAAGACATTTGAATTATGGACAAAATGTTTTGGATACATTTCAACATATTGAATCCATGGACAAAATGTGTAGTGGATATTATTATTGTTACTTTATTATTATTATTATTATTATTATTATTATTATTATTATTATTAGCTCATCATGGATGACAATTGGTAGACATTTATTATTTTAGTATTATCATTATTGTCTAACCATACAAAATAATATATTTGTACTCATATTTCAAAAATATATTTTTCGAGTTTTGTGGACATCTGTGGATATCTGAGGACATTTATGGACAATTGGTGGACATTTATTTCTTTGATATTATCATTATCGTTTAATCATATGAAATAATATATTTGTACCACTATTTGAAAAATATATTTTTTGGCTTTCGTAGACATCCGTAGATATCTGTGGACATTCATTATTTTAATATTACCATAATCGTCTAATCATATGAAATAATATATTTGTTGCAATATGTCGAAAATATATTTTTCGACTTTCGTAGACATCCGCAGATATCTGTGGGCATTGATGAACAATTGGTGGACATTTATCATTTTAATATTATCATTATCGTCTAATCATATGAAATAAAAAATATTTGTACCACTATTTCGAAAATATATTTTTCAACTTTGGTAGACATCCGTAGATATTTGTGGACATTGATGGACAATTGGTGGACATTTATTATTATAATATTATCATTATCGTCGAATCATATGAAATAAATAAAAAATTTGTACCACTATTTCGAAAATATATTTTTCGACTTTGGTAGACATCCGTAGATATCTGTGGACATTGATTGACAATTAGTAAATATTTATTATTTTATATAGTATAATAATATATTAATATAATAATATAACATAATAATATAATATAATATAATATAATATAATACAATATAATATAATATAATATAATATAATATAGTAACATATAATAAGATAATAATAATATAATATAGTAATATTATAATAAGATAATATTATACTAATATAATAATAGTATAAAATAGTAATATGATAATAATATCATTATTACTATAATAAAGTATTATAATAATTAATATTTATATATATTATTTATTATATATTATTTAATCTAATTTGATAATAATAATTATTTTATCTTTCTTATTGAAATGTCCACAAGTGTCTTCCATATTTTTCGAGACATTTTCTCCTCAAAAACTCTCCAAATTTACATTAAAATGTCTCCATATGTCCCCAAAACCAATTTGTCTTGAAATTTTCTTAATTTCGTGTTCATAACGAATAACACAGACATTTCAGAACATTTCGAATAACACGTACATTCGGAAACATTTGAAATGTCCCTAACCAATAATACGGACATTTGGAGACATTTCAAATGTCCCCAACCAATAATACGGAAAATATCTCCCAATGTCTATATCCTCTACCCATAAGTTAGTAACTTTTATACCCATTGTACAAAAGTAAAGGTCCTACTTAATAAATTTTGTTTTTATCAATAAACCTACCACAATGTTTCTTTATCTATTACTCCATTTTAATTGTATTTAGTGTTAGAAATGTACGTGTTCCAAAGTTACTAAATCTAATACTCCATATTTTTACTGTATCTTTTTATATCTCTTACCGTGCCTCTTACGCCGTTATACTGTCGTACCTTCACAGTTACCAAACTTTAGTTTCTATTGTAAACAATAGAACTTTTTATTTCGAATTGGTAAGTGTGTGCCTCGAAGGGTTAGTAATACTCCTAAGGGAAGGCCTATCAAATCTCCCTACTCCTAAATTGACTAAATGCTATAATCTCGTAATTCTCGTACTCTTAACTCTTTCCAAGAATATAAATATATATTAGTATTTTTCAATTTTGTTACAGTATATTCTTCCATTGGAATATAAAATGACAAACCTATCCTATCAAATTTGTTTCAAACTTCCTTTACTGAAAGTACCTTCCCTGATGTACACAAGTCTAAAGTCCTTTGAAAAGATAAAGCAAAATTTAAATTCTAACACCCTTGTAGAGTTTTGAAGCTAAAACATAAGAAAAGATAACTAAATGACACAAGACCCATAAAGAAATTATAGAAAGATGTGGTGTCTTTTTGAGACCGTAGATATTACGTGCGGTTGAAGTATACGCATGATTTAAGCTCCTTAAAAGCCACCTTAAGAGCCTAAAACCCAACCTAAATTTTATAGAGCCGAAAACACAACTAAATAATTTTATGTCAATATTTAGTTGATCAAATAGTTGATAGTGTTGACATAAACTTCAAAATCCTAGAAGTCTAAAGTTCGATTCCCACATAAAATGAGTGTATTGCACTTGAGTTATTAAATGTATTAGTAAAATAACTTGATATTCTTAAGTGAGTAAATTAGATGGCACTTCCACGAGATCGAACTATGGACTTCGACATTGCAGATGATTTATTGAATTTTTTTTTATGAAACTCGTAGTGTATTGCACTTGAGTTATTAAATGTATTAGTAAAATAACTTGATAGGCTTTCTTAAGCGAGTAAATTAGATGGGACTTCCACGAGATCGAACTATGGACTCCGACATTGCAGATGATTTATTGAAATTGAAATATTAAATTTATTAATAAAATAATTTTTTTTTGTTGAGATTAATAAAATAACTTGATAGGTTTTTTTAAGCCACTAGTTTAGATGGGACTTCCATAAAATCCAGCCGACGCCTAACCACTGCATTAACCAAAGGTGGACTGGACTTTTTTTTTCTTTTTTGTTGAAGGTGGTGGACTGGACTTGGAAAGAAAAAAAAGGTATTGTTTAGCGCGGGTGTAGAATGAGGGACGAAGTAATTCAAGTAGTTGCTTGAGATTCGGGACACTTGACCTGGAATCACGAGCAACACCAACCCTTTCACACATCAATACTCCGCCGCAAAACCCCTAAACGTAGAGCTCTAGAGAATTTGCTATCTTTATTTCATTTGCATGTTTTATTTCTCAATTTTAATTGTTTGCTTTACTGTTTGTTTGTCATTCTATTAATACTCAATTTGTAGCTGTATGAATGTGTAGTTTTTGTTTTGGTAATGATGAATTGGTGACAATGTGGTGGAAAATGGTTATTTTGTTTCAATCATCAGACTCACCTCATATTTGGTTTTTACTTCTTAGTTGTTAAGTCGTTGTCAAGTCGTTTATAGATGTACAGATTTCGTGAGACTCTGCTTGGTAAATGGATCGATTGTTTGGGGAGTTCCATCATTGTCATGGGCCATTCACTTTCATTACATGGATGCGTATTGCTTCGTGAAATAGAGCTTTTCCAGACATTTTTAATTCATGGTCTAATCAGTAATTCATAGTCTAATCAGACAACACCTTGCTTCCAACACAGGAGTTACTAAAAGTAAAAATTTGGGAAAAAGAACCCATTGCAAGGGCATCCTGTATTGCTGCATAGAGCACCCACTCTACATAGATTGGGCATACAGGCATTCCAACCCATTTTGTGGAAGGGCATGTTATTTGTTTACATCCATTAGTTCGTAAGGGACACCTCGATCCCGAATATCAAGCAAGCTCCATTGAAATCCAAAATTAGGGACCTCTAGAGCTCTACGTTTAGGGGTTTTGCGGCTGAGTATTGATGTGTGAAAGGGTTGGTGTTGCTCGTGATTCCAGGTCAAGTGTCCTTTTTTTTTTTTTTTTATGAAATAGGTCAAGTGTCCTTAATCTTGGACTTGGAAATAACCCGCCCGATTAAACCCGAAAGCCGAATGGACAGATAGTTTAAAAGCCCGACCCGATGAATGACATGAATCCGACCCACCCGGGCCGATTCCCACCTGGGCCACCCCTCCTTCTCACCCCCTAACATCAAAAACCTTGAAAACCCCAGATTTTACTTCACTACTCTTTCATTTACACTTCACTCTCTCTTTCTCTCTCTTCACAGTCTCTCTCTCTATCTTCTCCCTCACTTTCTAAACTACTAATTCAGCCACAGTGCCACACTCTCTCTCTCTCTCTCTCTAAACCTTTATTTTGAATTCCTGAACT
Source organism: Eschscholzia californica subsp. californica (assembly GCA_002897215.1). Classification (NCBI taxonomy): domain Eukaryota; kingdom Viridiplantae; phylum Streptophyta; class Magnoliopsida; order Ranunculales; family Papaveraceae; genus Eschscholzia; species Eschscholzia californica. The sequence goes on along the minus strand of BEHA01050348.1, from coordinate 20,980 downwards.
AAAATTATCTCCCAATTTCAATCATCTCTCTCTGCAAATGCTGATGAGTTCAGTGTTGTATTTGTTTAGACATTGAAGAGATCGACTGGATCGAAACTTGTTGGTATGTTTTTCTTCTAATTTATATTAAATATTCTTCTGTTGAGTTTATGTTTCTAGGTTTTTTTATTGCTTCAAGCTGTACTTTCAACTTAATTTATTTTATTTTATTTCTCTCTCTCTTTTGATGCTCTTGTTTTTTAATTTTCTTTTCCAGTGTTTGAGGTCCATTTAGTATGAAGGACTTTTTCTGCTTTGATTTTTGATTTTTTTTTTCTCTTAGCCGACCTTTTTGGTTTATGATCTTTAGGTTTTGCACGACAATGTTATGTGTGTTCTTCAATTCTACTTGAAATTTGTATGAACTTTTGGTTCGTTTGAGTGATAGACTTGTGTTGCTCTTGAATTCTGTTTCATTTGGTACTGATTTTGGATTCGATTGTCCGTTTTAGACTTTTGTTTTTTTTTGATGAAAGGTCCGTTTTAGACTTGTAGTGTTGTTTTGATGTGTTTTCTGTTGGTTGAATAAAATGTATGGATTTCGGGAAAAATTGGTCGAGGCTTTTGCTATTTGAGTTCTACATTGTCATTGATATATGCTCTCATTATCTAGGTTTTGTTCTTTAGTTTCTAGTTGGTTTAGTGTGTATTGATTATTGAGTTTATTCACTTCTACTTCAAACAATCGAAAGACTAGTTAGGTTTATTTAACTTTTAGGCTAATCGTTAATTTGCTTTTGCTGTCTCTTGTTGAGATGGATTGCTAAAATGCAGCAGCGGAGAAGTTCCTAGTGTACAATAGAAACCAATTTTGTTTTCGAAGGAGATATGTTGCTCTTTAAGTTTAAGCTTTTGATTCTCAATATCTTTTCTTGTTTGACAGAATACGAAAAAGAGAACATATGTAAACACAATTATTCAACCTTAGGGAGTCTTGACTGGTCTATCACACTCGTGATTCTGTTTCTTATTGGTTTGAATTTGGATAATGATGTGTTCTTAGCAATATGCATCTCTAGATAACTCCTTAGTTATTCAGTGATTGTTTTGTTTATTTATATGCATTTCTAACATTCTAATGTGAATTGTACTATTTTTTCGTGAAGCTGGGGAAGTAATCAAAACTTACAATGGAGCAATATGAGATATTAGAACAGATCGGGAAAGGGGCCTTTGGTTCTGCACTTCTTGTGAGGCATAAGCATGAAAATAAGAAGTGAGGATGAACCAGAATTTGAATATGAAACTAATGTGTAATGTTCTTTTAAGTTCTGACATTCTTTTCGATATTACTATTCTGCTCAGGTATGTCCTAAAAAAGATTCGTCTCGCTCGCCAAACTGACAGGTGTCGTAGGTCTGCTCATCAAGAGGTACATTTTGTTATTACGTGCTGTATTTCTTAAAGCAAAGCACTTGTACTACTTCAAATTGGTGTATTGTTGATTAATAAACTAATTTTTGTAGACCTATTGAAATAGTTCTTCACTCTTGGTTAAAATGAATCATAAAGTATTTATGGGTGACTAGATTTAAAGCTTTTGTAGTTTGAACCAGATATAAGTTTAATGTCCTTGATATTTCATTATCTGATTGAGCATACACTGAAAATGCAAGTAATAGTTATCATCCTAGGAAATATGTTGAAAGGTAAGTTAAACCTTGTAGTTGTCTGTTGACTATTCATCTTTCTGGTTTCTTCTTTTTCTATTTTGAAAAAGAAACTGTATACTGAAAAAAATATTGATAGCACTAGTGTTTTTCACTAACTCTCCCTCGCAATTACGTCTTCTCTGGTTATTTGAAAAATCCCATTCTTTCTCACCAGTCGCTGTTATAATGATGGTTGTTCTTCTTTTTCATGTTTGACCTTCATAGAGCAAACGAAAATAACAAAAAGATGGAACATTATTACGATCATTGCTTTCTGCTGTTTATTTTTTAATTGCTTTTGGCTTTTTTACTCATTTTCCATCAGCAAATACACTTCAATGGTTGATGAATATATGGTCCCTAAGAATACAGTTTCTATGAATTTGCCTATTTTGGTACCATAATTTCATATGTTTAAGCTATAATGCTGAATCATTTCTGGATACTACAGATGGAGCTTATTTCCAAAGTTCAAAATCCATTCATTGTGGAGTACAAGGATTCTTGGGTAGAGAAGGTTAGTGTTTTGCCGATAAATATCTTCTGTTTTTCACTTCTATGCTGTTACACATTGAATACCAATAATTTTTGTTTTATTTATCAGCGAGAATGAATGTGTTATTGCTTTAGAGAAAATAATACCTGAAGAGTAGAACTATAAGAGTTCCAAACTAAAAATATGATTAACTAACTTCTAAAGAAAGATACACCACATCACCAACACGACCCCCTGCACAGTATGTCAGATTGGCAGCAACCACAAGCTACTGATGCATTGTTCAATCTGACATTCGCAAGAAAAAAGGAGTTCCAACTTCAGAGGTCTCCAAGGCAGCAGCATCTTTTACTCCTCACATACCAGGTTGTTGAGCTCCTCCACTTTCTTTTTGCACCCAGTGGGAGTCTCAATTATGAAGTACCAGCTTTAGAATTCTCTTTCTTGCAAGAAGTCTCAAATGAAAAGGATAGTACCACCAGTAAACTGACTATAGAAGCAAAACAAAAAGTAAATATTGTTGCGTTTTTGGTTAAATTGCTCTCTTGATTATGTCAATGCCTATGTTTTCAGGGTTGCTATGTGTACATTATCATTGGTTACTGCGAGGGTGGAGATATGTAAGTTTCGTTTCTTGCTGGATGGAAAGATTCTTACATGAAATAGTATCAGTTGGCATCAGCGTGAAATTCATCTAGTTAAACTTTACTCTATGTGTTTGTTTCTTGGATTCTATAGGGGTGAAGCTATAAAAAAAGCCAATGGTGTCCATTTCTCTGAAGAGGTATTGTTTACTTATTATCATTAATGTTGGTAGAAAGCAAAATTACTCAGTAAGTCCTTTCTGATCTCACAATTACAAATTCTGCCGTGCGCAGAAGCTCTGCATGTGGCTCGCCCAACTCCTAATGGCACTTGATTACTTGCACACAAATCATATTCTTCATCGTGACGTGAAGGTAAGAGTTATCTCTCTGCCAAGTGCCAACAACTATTCAGTATTTTTCATACTTTTATTCCCCGAATTCGTAAGTTCTGTACTATGATACTGATCTACAAAACCTCTTCAGTGCTCAAATATATTTTTGACGAAAGATCAAGACATATGTCTAGGCAAGTTATTCCTTCCTTTCCATTGGCTGTACCTTTTATAGATATCATAAAAATTAATTATAGGGACCTGTTTCCATGCTTCACAACAAATTAAATTCCGCATTCTTCTCACCATAGTAAAAGATTCTAAGTTAGTCTTCCTGATTGCAGGTGACTTTGGATTGGCAAAAATGTTGACTTCTGATGATCTCGCCTCTTCTGTGAGTGATATGGCTGATGAAATTTGTGTTTCTAAATTCTGATTTTTTTCATCTATGTTATTTATTAGGATAGTTCTCTCAATGCAGGTTGTGGGAACTCCTAGCTATATGTGCCCGGAGCTACTTGCTGATATTCCTTATGGCTCAAAGTCAGATATTTGGTCCTTAGGTAATCCATCTTATTTACCTAGTACCAACCTTCTAATTCTTCTCATAAGTGCACGTATAAATCTTGATCCATCTGTTATCCAGGATGCTGTATATATGAAATGGCTGCTCACAAGACTGCCTTTAAAGCCTTCGTAAGTCCAACAGACCCCCACTTCTAATGTATAGTCTGAAAAAGGTTGATATTGCTGTTTTGCCACTGTAATGCGTCAAGTTATGCTATGTAAATGCACTTACGTTTATCTGTCGGCTTTATAATCAGGACATGCAAGCTCTCATCAACAAAATAAACAAGTCCATAGTTTCACCTCTGCCACCCATTTACTCTGGGGCACTGTAAGTCAGTTCCTTTGTTCACTACTTACGCTTCAAATCTGCTTTTTGCAGGCCAAATTGTATATTGCTATACTCAGACCCTAAAGAGTGGGGGTGGGTTGTGTGTAGAAATGTTGCATGACAAAGATTAGGGCACCGATCTATGCTTAAAATTTGGGTTTTGATTTCAAGTAACAGTGCGTCAAATTTGATGTACTATTGTTTCTGATCTATTTTGTCATTCTCATGTTCAGCCGGGGACTCATCAAAAGCATGTTGCGGAAAAATCCGGAACTCAGACCAAGTGTAAGTATTATTCTTGGCTTATATACAATTGTAATTTAATGGATCTGCACATTAGGATTATCTTAGATGTAAAGTGGTCAGTAAGAAAAACATGTTTGTGATCTTATGCATGGCGCCACCAATCCACCCTCTCATGGTTCTACCATTCTACTAGGAATATTCTCCCAACCTTCTAGAAGACTATGATGGGAATGATTGTGGTCTGTTAGGATCTATTTTTGTGCTGTCAAGTTCTACTTGTTTCACGTGGATTACCATTTGCCTCATCGTTGCTAATTGGATCTTTACGAGGGCCTTCTTCCACGTAAAAGAAATGTGAATCTGATCGTATTAATAACCACTTGATGAAGATACTGACACTAGGAATATATATACTTTTTCCCTTCTTTCTCTTATAACTATTTCTGCTCACTCATTCATGTTATCCAATTTTTCCAGGCAGCTGATCTGCTTGCTCACCCACACCTTCAGCCTTATGTTTTCAAGGTCCACCTAAAATATGACAACCCAAGATCCAGTACTATACCGACAGGCTGGTCCGAACCTAACTGCCCGGAGAAAATTAGATTCCAAATGCCGAGAGATTCTGCGGTCACAGGTAGAGAGAAAAGACGATCCTTAAGCAACGACAGGAATTTGAACTCAAGTACATATGGAACTGATCGAGCGTCTAATTGCTCTACTCAAAGAGGTGCTCAATTATCAGTTAGCAGCAGTCAGGGAGTGTTAGGTGCTAATAAGGCTACTGCAAAGACTCCAAATTGCACAAAGACACCGAGATCGACTCCAGCAAAAGCTTCTGCAACACCCAGGAGACGAGCAGAGCCATCCAAAAAGGTTCCTATTGGTTCAAATCGCGAATCGGTAAGCCTAAAAAATACACTACATACATCAGTAGGCAGTGGCTGTTTTTTAGTTTTCTTTCTTGTCATGGTATAATATAGTATCTCATTGAAAACATAATCATGTTCATTATAGACTTTTAAAGAAAATTTAGAGGAAGAAAAGGAAAACAACTGTGAATATTGTGTAATTCAGTTTCTTAAAAATTCAAATGTAAATCTCTAGTATTAGTCTTCCATATGTAAATGCATAGTGGTTGATGTTTTTATCGAATCCTGATTATGCAACTTTGTTCATCTATTCAGCTTCCATCCTCACTCACACCAGAAAATAAATCTGTCCGCCAGTCTCGCAGAGCCTCTCTACCACTGCCTACACCAACAAGAGCTGAGACACAAGAATCCCCTTGCAGGCCCAGCATCAGTCTCCTCCATCGAATGAATTCACCAGATGTCTCAGTAAACGCTCCTAGAATTGACAGGATGGCTGAGTTTCCATTAGCCTCATTCGACGACCCTCTTTCAGCCATCCGAAAAACTTCATCATTTGTACAAATCTCTTCCACTTCATCACATTTCGTGGATCAATCAATAACGAAAGAGAAATGTACAGTTCAGGTTCATGATAGAGCCTTTTCCAAGCCAAGCGTCTCCGATGCACGGCAAGGGATTAGACACAGCCCGTTTCCTATGGATTGGGATAATGGTAGTGAATTGTTATACATGAATCCAACGGCTGGGATATCACATAGTGGTTCATTGGATTTCAGACAGCGGCGGTTCGATACCTCGTCGTACCAACAAAGAGCAGAAGCCTTGGAAGGGTTGCTCGAGTTCAGTGCACGGTTGCTGCAACAGGAGAGGTTTGAAGAGCTTGGAGTTTTACTGAAGCCATTTGGTCCAGGGAAGGTCTCACCGAGGGAGACTGCTATCTGGTTAACCAAGAGCTTTAAGGAGACTACAACAAAGCAGAAACAATGAAATTCAGGCACTATAAATCCAACGAGGAAGTACCTCTTGGTGTCTCATCGTTCACACCAATTACTTGATAATATCAGTTGAACTAGAATGATGTTACATAGTTTTGAATACTATACTAAATCACCTGAGCGCTTGTTCAAAATTTTCCTTAATTTCTAGTATACCTTGTCGATGTAAGCTCCATTTCCGGACGGATTTCTATGATATATAATAATGGATAACCATGAAAATTTTGGCGAATTTTTGTTATAACTGACTAAACCTTTCTTATAGTTCTTCAACTTAGGCATCTTAAGTGCTAAAGCTTCTGACATATATGCAGTAAACTTAATTGCTCCTATAAAGCTTTTCGATTGAGGTAAAGTTCAAATGACATTATTCTCTGTATTCAAATAATTACATGTTTCTGTAGCTATAAAGTAGATAGATAACTTCAGTACACACTGTCGAAAAGTTTGTGATGTCATTAGTTGCCTTGTACAAGTCTAACTTTCTTAAACTCCTCTTATTTTCTTGAATGCTGGTGAATTGACATTATATGATGCAAAGGAAACACAGTCAAGGCAAACTTCATTGAACTTTATACATGGAAGGTTACAAGATTACATCATGAACCAAATTATAGTAGTTGCTTTCACAAATTTGTTTACAAAACTATGCAGGATCACTCACTTCTTCTGGCATAACTGAAGTGGTTTTGCATTACCATTGTCTCACTTCATATCCTACCAGAGATCTGCAGTAGTTTGGATTAGCAATGACTGTGCTATTCGATCCACACTCACTATTCATGAGTGACCCTGTTGATTGATCAAGCTTCATTGACCATGGATTACGATGTCCGTGAGTAGTGGAACTGATGTGTGAAGACAAGCGTTGCATTCTGACTCCACGAGGTATGTGTTTTCCTTCCAGTGATAACCTCTGCTTGCTTAGTTGCCTTTCATATGAATCTCGTCTTTGCTTTGGTGCACTCTGTGATCTAACTTTTGCCTTAAATGATTCGGTATTTGTCATATAATTTGGATAAAATGGGTAATCGACAAAAGGGGATTCCGGTTTGTGAATTGAGGAATGAGGGCTATTATGATCTAAACCTAATGAATATTCCTCATAATATCCACTACAGGTTCTTGGGCTCAGATTTGTTAAATCCCATGGAACTGGTGAAAATTGGTTAAGATGATCTTTGTTTGAGTTTCCATGATAAGCAGAAGAATGTGTGTAAAAAATATGATTTGGTCTGTCATCTGGTTTATGATTTGAATGAGTTGACCTGTCCGACATACATCGTTTTAACTCTCCGACATCCATTTCCACAATCTTAATGTTTTCTTCCATGTCCTACAGAAAAAAAAAAATCAGATCCCAGACTAGGTAAAGAATTTAAATAACTAATCATCTAAAGTTTAAAATTTGAAATCTGATATAGTTAGGCATTTAACTTTTCTGGAAAGAATTGAATTTGAAAATGTAAACATCACTGGGTGTACAACCTATATTATCAGTTCTTTGCAAATTTCTAGACAAAATCAATTACAATGCAAATTCTGGGTATTTTTGAGTTTTCATTCTTAATCTTTTTTCGTACTTCATATGTTTCATGCAGTTAACTTATCATTCAATATTGATTTTCTCACAACTTTTCAGTATAATATCAAAGATCATGAACTAGATTACGGGTGACGGAGAAACTTACATAATATGTTTGTCTAACTCGGTTATCTCGCAGATGAGCGAGCGAGACAGGTTTTCTATGAATTGATTGCTTCTGTTGAATGGATTGATTTTCTTGAGCCATTAAAATCCTTTGAGCTCGAGTTCTCGCCTGAACAGTCACTACGGCTTGCATACAACGAAGAGCAGCAGTTGCTTGTTTTCTAACTAGGTAACCTCTTACAAGTGCTTGTAATTTCACTAGTCCTTTCAATGCTCGTAATGCTTTCTTTGCCTGTAAAAATTACACCATTAAGAGATAATTTTTAAGATCAAACTAGTTAGACAAACAGAAGAAAACTCGTACCAGATAAGAACGGAAAACCGATTGAATTTTAATGGCAGCAACTTCTTGAACTGAATTGGGTCTTTTAATATCAAAACATAGATTAATTCTAGCAGAAGAATCATGGGCAGATCTAAAAACAGCATCAGCAGCAGCAACAGTAGCTGCAGTCATTGTCATGGTATGTTTGATATGTTCTTCCTGAATCATCATAGATTGAACTTCTTGCAAACAAGTTGTAGCAATTGATTCCATTGGATTTAAATCTCTACTACTATTAGTAGTACTTGCTTCTGTTGATTTTCTAAAACTCCATCTTTTTTCTTTTGAGTTATTAGTTTGTTGAATTGAAGAAGATGAATTCCCTGAAGAAATTGAAGTTGACTTTGAGTTTTTCTCTTCCTTCTCTGTTTTCTTACCTGTAAAAATTTTTCTGATCCAGTTTCCTGTCTTCCCCATCCTTTCAAACCTAATCCAGAATCAGATTTGCAGAACAAGATATGATCATGTAAATGTAATTTTTCTCTCTAAATTGTTTCTCTTTCTCTCTCTCTCTTTCTAAGTTAAAACTGTTAATCTTCTTATTAAAGACAAATGTTCCAATACTTCCGACTGTTCCTTTTCTCACTTTGTTTTCTTCTGTGATATATGATCTGGTTTTTGTAGTTTTTTTAATGGAGTATTATCTTTTTGATAGTAGTTCTTCCCCACCTGTAAGATTTGTTTCTACTCATTTATCAACTTTTTCTATTTTGTCCTCATTAAATTAGGGGTTAATTCTGTTTTAGCCCCCAAATTATAACTAACTCATCATTTTGGTCTCTATAAGTGTCTGGCAGTTGATTTTGTATTATGAGGAGGTGACCGCCAAACAAATTCAACTCTTTCCAATTCTTTTCTATAGTTTGAAGGTCACCGAAAAAAATTGGTCGTCGACAACCTTAGTTGGAGAAGATGACGAGGTGGCGAGTGGGAGATATAAGTGTCTGGCAGTTGATTTTTTAGCTCTTTCTTATCCTTAGGGTCAAAAATTGGTCGTCGACAACCTTAGTTGGAGAAGATGACGAGGTGGCGAGTGGATTCAAACGTTTTAATTTTTTGAGAACTAAATCTATTTTTGACCCTAAGGATAAGAAAGAGCTAAAAAAAGTGTTTATGGGCCAAACCTAAAGGCAACACTTGATGAGCCAAAACGGCAAGTTAGCCACAAATTGGAGGTCAACACCAAATCAACCTTTAATTTAACCCTTCTCACCAATATCCATATGGCCCCCTTTTTCCGTTATCTTTGACTGTCCGTTACTCTCACTCCTCCACTTCATTTCCTCTCTCTGCCAAGTCACCTACAATGCCACATCATCATCTTCTCCGGCAAGGGGTCCGACCAAATTTTCGACCGGCGACCTTCAAACATAAAAATATATATATATTTTTTTCTCTCTCCTCTCTCTCTCTCTAACTTTTTTTTTCTTTCCCCTCTCTCTCTCTCTAGATCTAGAGAGAGAGGGGAAAGAAAAAAAAAAGTTAGAGAGAGGGAGAGGAGAGAGAAAAAAAAACTTTCTTACTTTTTTTTTATGTTTGAAGGTCGCCGGCTGGAAATTTGGCCGGCCGGCGACCCCTTGCCGGAGAAGATGATGATGTGGCATTGTAGGTGACTTGGCAGAGAGAGGAAATGAAGTGGAGGAGTGAGAGTAACGCACAACTAAAGATAACGGAAAAAGGGGGCCATATGAGTATTTTTGCTAATTTAGGGAGCCAGGCGGGAAGCTGGTCACAAAGTTGGGGGCCATTAGAAAAATAACCCTTTTTTTTAAGTGGATCTACTATCTGTTACGTATATATATAGTGAAGTGGGGTCCTTCTTAGCTTTTATTCCCCTTGTCCCGAGTAGGTCCCACTTTCACATCGTGATGATGGAATAGTAGTCGTCGATGTCGGTAAAGTTTTGTATGAGGTTCCCATCACTGGAGTATGGAGATGAGGTAAGAAAGATCACCGAATGAATGATTTTTGTTTTAAGTGAAACGAGAGGAAAATTATAAGATTCAAAATTCGGGTCAAAATATCAAATGAAGCCCAACCCGGAATAATAATGCAAAAAAACTCAAAAGTCGAAATTACAAAATATTTTTGAAAATTTCTGAACAAAACACAGTTTGCTCTTAACAATTTTGTATTTTTTTTTTTGAATTGGTAAGCGTGTGCCTCGAACCCTTGACCTTTAAGTTGGAAGACTTACCTCTTACCACTTGAGCCAAAAAAAAAGGGTTGTTGGCGCAATTTTGTATTTGCTTTCAACTATTTTGTAAATGTATGAACAATTATATATGTTGTCAACAGTTTCAAAAGTGTTGCCAACAGTTTCAAAAGTGTTGCCAATAGTTTAAAAATTGGGTATTTTTACATTATTATTCTCGAGTGGGTTTTTTTTTCGTATTTGGGCCCAAATCTTGGGCTTTTCTTACATAGTTATCCAATCGACACAAAAGAGAGTTACATACACAGTTCATCAACAAGATGGCTTCTTGGGCTTTTCTTACATAGTTATCCATTCGACACAATCTGGTTTGCTTAGCAAGCATATCTGCCTTAGCATTAACATTTGGGTTAATTCCGTTTTGGCCCTCGATTTGTGACCAACTGGCCGTTTTGGCCCCGAATTGTGTCCGGCAGTTCGTTTTGGCCCCAAAAAATTCCTAAATGACCCCAAATTTTTTCAACCTCCCAATTTTACCCCCATGGCATTTCTGTAATTATCTTTTTTTTCTTTTTCTTTGTCCACCTCATCTAACAATCACCACATCACTCTGTCCACCTCACCCTTCTTCTCCGGCGAAAGGTTGCCGACCAGAATAAAAAATTCCGGCCGGCCACCTTTACCAAAAAAAAAAAAAAATTTCTTCATCTTCTTCATTTCTCTCTCTTTTTCATCTCCTTCTTTCTCTTTCTTCTTCTTCTTTCTCTCTTCTTCCTCTTTCTCTCTAACCCCTCTCTCTTCTCTCTCTATAACTCCGGCGAAGGGGCGGAGCCCCAGACCTTGAAGGTCTGGTTGTAAAAACCAGACCTTGAAGGTCTGGTTGTAAAAACCAGACCTTCGCCGGAGAACCAGACCTTGAAGGTCTGGTTGTAAAAACCAGACCTTCGCCGGAGAACCAGACCTTGAAGGTCTGGTTGTAGAACCAGACTCGGTCTGGTTGTAGAACCAGACTCGGTCTGGTTGGAAGCCAGACCGAGATCTGGTTTCTACAACCAGTCCCGGTCTGGTTGGAAACCAGATCGGGATCTGGTTATCCCGATCTGGTTTCCAACCAGACCGGGACTGGTTGTAGAAACCAGATCTCGGTCTGGTTTCCAACCAGACCGGGACTGGTTGTAGAAACCAGATCTCGGTCTGGTTTCCAACCAGACCGGGACTGGTTGTAGAAACCAGATCTCGGTCCGGGACTGGTCTTACAACCAGACCTTGAAGGTCTGGTTTCTACAACCAGACCTTGAAGGTGTGGTTTCTACAACCAGACCTTCAAGGTCTGGTTCTCCGGCGAAGGGGCTCCGCCCCTTCGCCGGAGTTATAGAGAGAGAAGAGAAAGGGGTTAGAGAGAAAGAGGAAGAAGAGAGATAAAGAAGAAGAAGAGAGATAAAGAAGAAGAAGAGAGATAAAGAAGAAGAAGAGAGATAAAGAAGAAGAAGAGAGATAAAGAAGAAGAAGAGAGAGAAAGAAGGAGATGAAGAAGAGAGAGAAATGAAGAAGATGAAGAAATTTTTTTTTTTTTTTTTTTTTGGGTAAAGGTGGCCGGCCGGGATTTTTTTATTCCGGCCGGCAACCTTTCGCCGGAGAAGAAGGGTGAGGTGGACAGAGTGATGTGGTGATTGTTAGATGAGGTGGACAAAGAAAAAGAAAAAAAAGATAATTACAGAAATGCCATTGGGGTAAAATTGGGAGGTTGAAAAAATTTGGGGCCATTTAGGAATTTTTTGGGGCCAAAACGAACTGCCGGACACAATTCGGGGCCAAAACGGCCAGTTGGTCACAAATCAGGGCCCAAAACGGAATTAACCCTTAACATTTCTATTTACAAGTTTACATAATAAACTAACAAAAGATGATCTTAAGGATCTAATATGGTTGATAGTCGTCCTGCTAGTCCAGTGAGTTGAACTGATATCTCCATTAATGGCCTTAATGATATTGTTAGAGTCACCTTCCAAAATGAGATTCACAAAATTAAGTTCTTTACCAATTGATAGTGCTTGATATGCAGCCAATGCTTCACCCTCATCTACTGTTCGACAACGGATGATTGATGATTTTCGTGCAATGCATTTCGAATTCGAATCATGAAAAACAATACCGATTGCTGCATCTTCTGTAATAGTGGTAAAGGAAACATTAAAGTTACACTTGATGATAGTTGGTGGTGGAGGAGTCCATTTCAGTTCAGTGTTAGTAGAGTTTGAACTCTGTTTACATGGAACAAGTAGGTTGATCTGAGATGATACTAAGTTAACAGTTCTTATGATACAGTCAGACACAGAGGGTGTTTTGTTCTGAAATAAGACCTCGCATCTGGTTTTCCAGATGAACCACCAAGCTGTGATGATGTATAACAATGGTTGTTGTGACTCATCTTCCAATGACATCAATACTTTCATGGATTCAATGAAAGTGTTTTTCCCGAGTTCATCAATACGAATGGAAACTGGAAGAGCAAAGCAGACTGCTCTGGTAAAAGGACAGTCGAATAGTAGATGGCTCCAACTATCCACATGATATTTGCATAAGCCACATGCTTTGGTGTCCAGAGGGATAAATCTTGAGAGAACTATCGAAGTTGGAAGAGTATTATTAGATACTTTCCAAAGGAATAGTTGGATTCTTGGAGTGCATCCTAATTTCCATAGTTTGGACCAATATTCCGAATCTTGGTACTCTGGTTCGTGATTATTCGTGAGAAATATACATTGATTTGACAGCGTAGCTACCTGACTTCGTTAAGCTCCAGTGAATTCGATCTTCTACATCACCATCAATAGGAATAGAAATAATTTTGCTCACAATATCTGTAGAAAACAACTGGTTTAGCAAGTTGGAATTCCATTCTAGATTAAAATTGGCTTCATTGGTCTTCGTGAGCTGGCCCACTGTCTTTATAGCATTGGAAGTGGTTGATATATTGAGAGGTTCTGTATCTGGTATGCATCTATCTTGCCAAACATCTATTTGTTTACCATTTCTTACTTCCCATACCATTTCATTTCCAAGAGTAGGCAATAATTTATGGATACATTTCCACCACCAAGAAGAGTTGTGCACCGTAGCATTTCTCATATCTCTGTTGGGATAATATTTGGAAGAAACCAATTTGGAGACTAAAGAAGTAGTATTAGTTTTGAGCCTCCATACTTGCTTGGAGCCTTGGACATGAGAGCTACGTTGTCTTTCTTTATATCTCTGAAACCAAGACCACCCAAAGTTCTTTTTTTAGACAGAACTGACCATGCCTTTAAGCAAAGTCCTTTAGCTTTCTTTTCCCCCCACCAAAAGTCCCTTTGCAGGGATTCCATACTCTTAATGATCTTCATAGGAATCTCAAAATAGAGCATTTGGTACTTTGGAGTTGCAGATAGAGAAGATCTGATGAGCTCTGCTCTACCTGCTTGTGATAACAATTTGGATTTCCACGTTGCTAACTTTGTTTGCATTTGCTGAATCAAGCTATCAAAGAATTTTGTCTTTGCCTTTCCAATAAATAAAGCGTTTCCAAGGTATTTTTCTTTTTGATCCATCCTCTTAACTTTCATTATTCTTGCTATCATTCTTCCTAATCTATGATGAGTATTGTTGCTGAAAAATATACCTGACTTCTGAAAGTTAATAACCTGACCGGACATCCGCCCAAAATGATGAAGAAGATTATATAAGTAATGTTCATCGTCTAGCCCTAGTTTCATGAAAATGAGACAATCATCTGCAAAAAGGAGATGGCTGATGGTGGGTCCTTCCTTTGAGTGTTTAAAACCAGAGATATACCCTTCAGACTGATCTTTGTGAATGAGCCTACTAAGCGCTTCCATACAAAGGATACAGAGATAGGGTGACAGAGGATCACATTGTCTGATGCCTACGGATGGAGAGAAGAACGGTGCTGGTTTACCATTGAGGAGAACTGACATAGTTGTTGTTGAGATATATTGTTGGATCAAATTGCAGAACTGAATAGAGAATCCCAGGTTGCTGAGTATAGCTATAAGGAACGACCATTCCACCCTGTCAAATGCCTTGGACATGTCCAACTTCAGCCCCATGAACCTATTCTTACCTTTTTTTTGTTCTCATAGAGTGAATGATTTCATGAGCTAAAATGACATTATCCGTGATCTGTCTTCCAGGCAAAAATGCAGCTTGATTAGGAGAAATAATATCTTTTAGTAATGGTTTCATCCTATTAGAGATGAGCTTCGAGATGATCTTATAAGTGGAGTTACATAGGTTTATGGGCCTGAAATCATTAGGTGATGTTGGTGTCTTAGTTTCAGGAATCAGAGAGATGTGAGTTGAGTTCAGAGCCTTAGATAATACACCTATTCTAAAAAAGTCTTGGACCATGGCTGTAATATTCTCTCCTACCGTATCCCAATTCTTTTGAAAGAAAATGGGTGAGAAGCCATCTGGACCTGGGGCTCTCTCCCTTTTCATATGTTTGACAAAATTTCCTCAAATCAGGGACGGACCCACGTAAGGGCCTGTGGGGTCACGTGCCCCCACAGGCCTAATGCTAAGCCTCTGTTTGGATAGAGGTAAAGTACTTTTATATAATAGTGCAACACAAGCAATATCAAGGATTAGGTATTGGCTCGGTGGAGAAGGGCGAGGTAGTACGCACATGTGGTCTTGTGTTCGACTCCCCCACCCACCTATCAACTTTCTCTTTTATTTCAAATTTGAATGGGTAAAATTCTTTTTGCCCCTTACATTTTAATTGCCTATCATATTGGCCCTAAAATTCTTCTTTTGATCCTTTATTTTAAAATCACTTCTTCTTTTAGTTTGTCTTTTTTGTAAGTTTGATGTTGACCCTGTTACAATTGTGTTTCTCCATACAAGTCTTTCCCTTTGTTTTAGGCCGATTTAGTAATATATATATATATATATATATATATATATATATATATATATATATATTCTTTTTTTGTGACTAATTCATCTAAAATCAATACAGAGTTTTTTTTTTGAGTTAATTCCTATATGGCCCCCTACTTTGTGACCAGCTTCCTTTATGGCCCCCTTTTTTTCGTAAATTCAAATATGGCCCCCTTTTCTTAACACCGTCAGTCAACTTTTAAGGTTAATCTTTTTGTTTCCATATTTACCCTTCTTATGAGAATGATTTTCAAAATTCAAAATTGACCCCCTTCTAAATTTGGGCCAATTTCCAAAAACTTATAGCTACTTTAGAAAAAACTAGGGGGCCAAAATAGAATACATATAAAAAAAATTTAAAAACACCTCATCTCTCCCTCTCTCTCCTCCACATCATGTATTCCGCCACCTCATCATCTTCTCCGATGAAGGTCGCCGGCCGGCCAAATTTCCCGGCGACCTTCAAATTTTTTTTTTTTTTTTTTATCTTTCTCTAACCAATCTCTCTCCCATCTCTCTCTTTCTCTCACTCCCATCTCTCTCTCTCTCTCTAATTTCTCTCTCTCTCTAATTTCTCTCTCTCTCTTCTCACTATAATTCCGGCGAAGGGGAGGAGCCCCTTCGCCGGAATAACCAGACCTTCAAGGTCTGGTTAACGACTAGACTCGGTCTGGTTTCAAACCAGACTCGGTCTGGTTTCAAACCAGACCGAGATCTGGCTTCAACCAGACCGAGACTAGGTTTCTTGGATTACTAGGTTTCTTGTTGCAGTAGCTTTCCTAGCATAGAGAGAAAATAAGAGAGAGAGAGAAGAAGAGAGTAGAGAGAGAGAGAGAGAGAGAGAGAGAGAGGCAGAAGAGAGTAGAAGAAGAAGAGATGGCTTGGATTACTAGGTTTCTTGTTGCAGTAGCTTTCCTAGCATTTGGGATCATATTTTCTCCAGAAACTTTCGGATCAAAATCAGACGGTGAATATTCATCCAAGTTCAAAATTGCCCTAAAACTTTGTCATCTTTTGAGCTTCTCAACTTCGTGGGGAGCAGCTCTTTGGGTAACCTTCATCGGTGGAATCATCATGTTCAAGTAAATAGTTTTCTTTCTCTCTCTCTCTTTAAAACTTCAATTACATTATTTCTCTTTAATCATAAAGTTGATTCTTTTATGCAAAAATTTGACTACCCAAAACCCTAAAAATTTGGATTCATCGATTGATACAAACAGGAATCTTCCAAGACATCAATTTGGGAATCTTCAGAGTAAGATGTTTCCTGCTTATTTCTCAATGGTGACTGTTTGTTCTGCTATATCACTGGCTTCATTTGGTTATCTTCATCCATGGAAATCATCTTCATTTGTTGAGAGATACCAATTGGGTTTTCTAATCTCATCTTTCGCTTTCAATGTCTCTAATTTGGTTGTCTTTACTCCCATGACAACCAAATTAGAGAGGGTTAACGACCAGACTCGGTCTGGTTGAAGCCAGATCTCGGTCTGGTTTGACTATTTTCAAATGGTTTTCAAGGAAGAGGAAGTTCATCCTGCTCCTAATGACTTATTACTAGGGTACAACTCCTTCTCCTATACCAACCAAGAACAACTACTGAAGATCCCAACCGACGAAGAAATCAAAGAGGTGGTGATGAAAATGGGCTCATTAAAAAGCCCTGGGCCTGATGGGTTTCCGTGTCTTTTCTATCAAAAAAGTTGGGCAGTGGTAGGTGCTGATATATCCAATTATATTAAAGACACATTTAGACGAGGCAAGTTAGAACCTGAGCTTAATTCGACTAACCTGGTCTTAATCCCTAAAGTGAAGCAACCAACCAAGGCCACTCAATTCAGGCCTATAGCCTTGTGCAATACCTTATACAAAGTGATCACTAAAATAATTGCAAACCGTCTTCGACCTCTTCTTGATGACTGTGTTAGTTGGGTTCAGAGTGCCTTCATACCCAACAGACAAATAGTCGATAATATTATCATAACTATGGAATCTCTTCACTCCATGAAAAAATCTAATGCCAAGAAGGGGGCTTTTGCGTTGAAGATGGACATGGCAAAAGCCTATGACCGAATCAACTGGGCTTTTTTAAAATCAGTATTACAAGCGGTCGGAATCAGGGATAACTTACTCAACTTGATCATGTCATGTGTGTGTTCTCCTACTTTCAGTATTATCGTCAACGGCAAACCTTACGGTAACTTTGCTTCATCAAGAGGACTTAGACAGGGTTGTCCTCTCTCTCCTTACTTATTCATTCTAGTGGCTCAGTCTTTCACTCTTCTGATGAATAAATATGAACGAGAAGGTTTGTTTGAAGGATACAGGGTAAACAGACATGCTCCGAGAGTGTCTCATCTCTTATTTGCCGACGACCTACTAATTATGGGGGAAGCTACTCACTCGAATCTGGAAGCTATTAAAAACATCCTATTCACCTATTCGAGATTCTCCGGACAGGCAGTAAACTTCTCGAAATCGGCAATCTATTTCAGCAAGGGGATTTCCCAGGAGACCAAGGATATGTTTTTAGACGATATTCAGGCTCCACTTATGGAGGACACAGATAAATATCTTGGTATGCTAATCCTTAAACCAGGTAACAAGATCAATTCTTATGAATTTTTGGTTAACAAATTCAAATCTAAGCTAGCAGGTTGGAAGAAAGGCTACATATCTCAGGCAGGGAGAACCACATTGATCAAAGCCTCTTTAAATCCCATTACCACCTATTTCATGGGACTAGCCTTGATTCCTACCGGTGTTATAAATCAATTAGAAAGAATTGAGAGGAATTTCTGGTGGGATCACGATGAGTCCCATCAAAAAATGCACTTTCTAGCTTGGGAGTCGATTACCAAACCTAAAGAACAAGGGGGATTGGGTATTCGATCATTGGCTAAGGTCAACGAGTCTCTAGTGGCGAGAGTCGCCTGGAGACTCTTAAACTCACCTCACTCAGTTTGGGCTCTTATTATTAAATCAAAGTATTTTACAGAGGATAATTACTGGAAATCAAATCTAAAAGCAAATTCTACACCACTTTGGAAAGCACTGATCGCAGTAAAAGAAAACATCCGTCGGAACTCGGGTTGGCAGGTGGGAGACGGATCTAATATCAATATCTGGGAGGATCAATGGGTACCTGAATTAGAACACGGAATTCCAGAAATTAGTCCGAATCCAGTTATTAAACCAGCAACAGTTAATGAACTAATAGATCACAACAACTGGACTTGGAAGGAGGAGATCATCCGATTTACCTTTACTGCAGATTCAGCCTCAGCAATACTTCGAATCCCATTATCGAGCTTCATGAGACAAGACAGATTAATTTGGTATCCCCAAGAGAAAGGTGTCTTTACTTCTAAATCCTACTACACAGAAGTCACAAAGGTAAACCCTATACACAATCAGATCCCCCCAATTAAATGGTCTAAACTTTGGCAACTCAATCACATAGAACCAAAAGTTAAGATATTCATATGGAGATTACTTAAAGGGGGGTTACCTGTTTTGGCTAAAATCAAAAGGGGGGTACCAGATCTTGATGATGTTTGTCGTTGTTGCCACTCAGATACAGAAACAACGGATCATTTATTCGGATCTTGCGACATCTTCAAGGAACTTTGGAACAAAGCCCAACAGGTTCATGTACATCCATTTCAGGTCGACATTAGATCAAACATCAAGGATCTGATTTACAAATCAAAAGAAAAGGAAGCTCAGATTTTCTACATTTACCTGATCTGGAACTTCTGGAAAGCCAGGAACGAGCTGCACTTCCAACAAAAACAGATCCTTCTTGATAATGTTATACTCAAATCTAAGAGTCGACTGGTGGAAGTCACCATCCAAAGTGAGGTCAACACTACTAATGCTCTAAACCAGGAATGGGTACCACCGCCACCAGATTATTTGAAGATCAATTTTGATGGTAGCTTTAATCGGAGAGGATCGTCGGTGGCAGCCGTAATTAGAAACTCAGAAGGTGTGGTGACCAAAGAAGCTGCAAGAAGGTGTCAATCACAGTCGGCTTTGGAGAGTGAGGTAGAGGCGTTGAAATTGGCTCTTCATTTAGGGTTTGAGGAGAGAAGCTCCCACCTCATATTTGAAGGAGATTGTATGGTCCTGATTGAAGCAGTCACCAACGGTCCAGATGCTTCCCCCTGGCGCATTATGCCCCACGTGCTCGACATTAGGGCTTGCTTGGCCAACCATCATGAAGTGTATTTCCAATTTTGCCCCAGGAGACAGAATGTCCTTGCTCATACTTTAGCTTATTCGGTTCTAGACCCTCCTACTGTTGCTCTTTCTGATCAGTCCCCTCGTCTTGACGAGGACTGAAGTTGTTTTTGTGTGATACTTCTTGTAACTCTCTTATTTGCCTTTGGCTTATTAATGAAGTGTCCTCTTTTCAAAAAAAAAAAAAAATACTGAGGTTGGGGTTAGCAATGTTGGTGGTTTCAACGGAGTTACATGGGGACTCCTGGGGAACAAGAGTAAAATGGGGCCAATTAACAAAGGGTAGTTTTAAAGGCGACCCTTCAAAGTGTTATTAGTTCCCCCTCCCCTCAAGTCAAATTTGGAAGGAAATTGCGGCAGCACTTTCAGAGGCTTCTTTTGAAAGGCAGATGTTTTGGGGAAATCAGCTAAGTTTCTGGGGCAACAAGTTTTGGGTGGAAACAATTCTTTTTGTTTCCTCCAAATATCACCCTTTCAGTTTTTTATTTTTTCTGCTTCTCCTTTGACCTCAAATAGAACTCTGACGACTTTCATCGGATTCCGACGACTTCCACCATTAATACCACGCGACTTCTGCCAGATTTCGGTGACCTCGACCCACTTTTTCGAGAGATGACCGTCCAATTAGAGCCAGCCACATCCGCATTTCGCTTGTGGTCGGCCCACTTTTTCGAGCCTTTTAACACTTCTACACCAAAAAGAATGGTTCTAAGATTATCACGGTTCCGATTTTCTTCTCGTTCTCCCTTAGAACCATTAAGATGGTTCTAACTTTAAACCGCGTTGCCAAACACCAACTATTGCCTGCTAAAATATGACTCAAGCGGCACATCGAGTTGATTTCGGAGCTGTCATTTTCACGTACCAACTGTCTGGGCCATTTTTTGCTATTTGTATGACCAATTGAGTTCACAAGAAAGTTAGATATTTTATGGGTCGGACTAGAAAATCTTGTACCTCGTATGTGAGTGTATATAACAAAAAAAGGTGAGTGCATTTAAAATTTCTCATACCATCAAAATTTCGCAATAGGTTGCAGCGCCTTTAGAATACTCCTCCCCAATGGGCTGGTTTGCCAATCTAGACTCTAGATCCATCAATTCTCTCAACAAAAAAAAATCCATTAATTCTTCATTGATCAATTGAAAATGTGCAATTGTCCAACCTAAATTACATAAATTTCATCAAAAAAAGAAAACTTCACAAAGAGTGAACTTTATGAAAGGCAAGAGCGACACCTGTTTGGCCCTATACAGTGCGCCTATAGAAAGAGGTCTCAAAAGCAATTTGGGAGGCGCCTCTAGAGGTGCCCAACTTTTTGACGCTAAGGAGGATTATAATAACAAAATAAGAATGAGCAGTCATATACAAATATCTTATTAAAGAGCAGAACTTCCAAGGTTTTTTAGGGTTTCCCAAAGTTTCCATAAAAACTGAAAAAGTACCTCTATGTATTTCCCATATGTTATACGCACATAGGGAG
>BEHA01050347.1:0-17256 GCA_002897215.1 Eschscholzia californica subsp. californica | reverse complement strand
ATGGATGTAAGAACCGTATTAAGGCCATCATAAGGGACATTAAAGCCCATCTATTCCTAAATCTCTAGTACGCACCCACTCACACTTTCCTGTGCTTGAAAGAAACAACCTATTATGGTACTCCAAATTGTCTCTTGATCTAATGTTTTACATCAAATTGATTGCCACATAAAATTTGATCTAGTGTTTTTATGTAATCTTGGTCATAAGAGATTGACCAAGTCAAGCTTGCGAAATACTTTGCCCACAATAAAATAAGTAAATAACTCTAAAAAATAGTAGTCTTTAGTAATCTTGGTCATAAGAGATTGACCAAGTCAAGCTTGCGAAATACTTCGCCCACAATAACTAAGGTTATGTTTGGCGCGCGGGAATGGAATGTCATTCCTGGAAATCACATTCCCGTGATTCGCGAGAATCAAATTATTTTAGTTTAATGTTTGATTCGATCAGGAATAGGAATTCCATTCCTGATAGATTCCTAACTTGTTGTTTGGTTTGTATACGAATAAGAATGTTATTTTGTACGAAAGTCCTGTTATATCATTTTACTTAAACTATATAAATTATATGTCAGATTTGTTATATATATATTTCTCCCTGCATTCTCGCGATCTAAACAGTAGTTGGGAATGTGATTCCCACGCGATTCCCGCGTATCAAACATTGTCTCTTAGGGTCCGTTTGATTCGTGGAAAAAGTGGGTAAAAAAACTGATTTGGGTAAGAAATCAGTTTTCTGCTGTTTGTTTGGTCCTTAAGAGTGAGAAAACCGAATTCTTATGGAAAAAAAAGTGGGAAAAAAGGGTGTTTTATTTGCCCACAAAAAAGGTGGGAAAACCTAATTCCCACCATCTCCGAGAACGCGCTCTCTCTCCTCTTTCGTCTCTCTCTCAAACTCTCAGCTCTCTCAAACTCTCAGCTCTCTCTTCACTTCTGTTATCTACATCTTCATCTCCCATGGCTCCAAGAACATGTAATTGCTCTAAAACAAGAAACTTTAAATCCAATTATAGTCCAAAAGCTTCTCCAATGTGATTAAATGAACTATCATTGAATTGGTCCTTAAACTCCTAATTCCTCAAATTCCAGATCTCTTTTGGTGAATCAATAGCATAACCATAACAATT
Organism: Eschscholzia californica subsp. californica; assembly: GCA_002897215.1. Classification (NCBI taxonomy): domain Eukaryota; kingdom Viridiplantae; phylum Streptophyta; class Magnoliopsida; order Ranunculales; family Papaveraceae; genus Eschscholzia; species Eschscholzia californica. The sequence goes on along the minus strand of BEHA01050347.1, from coordinate 16,127 downwards.
GAAGTTGACCCCACATATAGGGTTTCTGCTTCCTTAAACTCTTTGGTGAATCAATAGCAAAATTTCCTAATCCTTAAACCCCTAATTCCTCAAACTGCTAATCTCAAGACATCAACACAAGTAGGGAAGGCAAGTTTAGGTCACAAGATTTCAAAATTAATCCCACAAGAAATGAATTGAAAAATAGAAATCGATCGAGATAGAATCAACCCGAAGCAAGAACCATCCCATAACAAGTGAAATTGAAAAAGGAAATCGATTTGGAATCATCTCTGTACCTCTCTATCTTTAGCCAACCTCTATCTTCAACACAAGTGCGATTAGCAAACAAGAATCATCTTAAAACACCAATCGAAAACCCTAACCCAATTTATGCTTCAGTTCCTTCAGTTTTTTTTGTTGAAGATCCCCCAGTTTTGTTGGTAAATCAAAAACCCTAGAGCACTGGTTCTTAATTTTGAGATTGGACAGAGAAGAAAAGAGAAGGCAATTCCCGAATTTCTGAAGGCACCCCCACAAAAAGTCCATTATGTGTCTCAATTTCTGAAGGCACACTCTTTGAAAGTGCAACTTATAAATTACTATACAGGCACTCTTATTTTCTTACTCTCTATCAAACACTTTAAAAAGTGTATTTCTTAAGAAAATTTTTATTTTCTTTCCCACAAGAAATAGATGGTTTTCTTACCCATACATTTTCCCATGAATCAAACGGACCCTTAACTTATTTTATAAAGGGTGCAAAACTACATTGTTAAGTAGATGTGAACAATTTCAACAAAACAAAAGAAAAAGTGGATGTGAACTGAACCAACTACAGTATGATGTTTTTGGCTCACATTTTGACTGAATTCCCACTGAGGAATATCCTATACTCTGAATTTTAAAATAAATCTTAAAGAAAAACATGTCTGGCCACAAACCCCGGCTGAAATTCAGACGGAATTTTGGTCCTCACTAACTAAATTGATACTTCAATAGTTCAAAAAATAAGGTTGAGACTGAGAGAAAAACTCAAAAAAGGGTTGAGTTTGTGTTTTGTTATCATGGCTCATCAAGCCTAAAACCCAACTTTAAACGAATTAGAGAGAAATTTTAGGAGAAAATAGAAATTCTACTCTCTCCCGTTGGATGATGTGTCATTAAAATTGATTACAAGAAGTCAGAAGACAAAGGGTTGAGAAGAGAGAATCAATATTAACTCATTATAGATATCCAGAGAAATACAGGGAAACTGAATATTTCCTCACTATCAAATACTAAAAGGGGTTAAATCAATCTACAAGATTAGTACTAGTGTATTTCACTAACAGAGTGAACAACAAAAGAAATCAAAAAAAGCCTCTACGAAATCATAACAGCACGAACAACTGCATCACCCAAACAACAAAACATACCCTAAATTAGAACTATATAGAGAGATACAGAGAGAGAGAAACAGAATAATAGTAAGAGAGAACAAAATTGAAACTTCTTAAGAGATGGGTAGTAGTACCAAGAATCCAAAATCTTATCTTCTGCAAGTTCTGTTCCAGGTATACTCATCCCCCCTTGTGTTGATGGTGGTTCCATTATCTCTCTCTCCCTTTTACTTTCTCTCTCTAGAATTGCTGTTTGGGTTTTCCACAAAAGAAGGTGGATTCCTTAACAAAAAAAAAAGACAAAAGAAGGTGGATGTGTGTGTGGGTCATTTAATAGGCCCTTACCCTTGCTAGAGAAAGAAAAAAAAAAAAAGGAAACCTCCAATTTTTGGTGTAGACCACTCATACAGAAACATTCGATATGAGGTTTATAATGAACATAAATAGATGATCCAAAAGTGACCATTGGATTAAGGGAGCGGGATTCGTTTTGTAGTCACTGTGGTGTTAATACGCTTGCACAAAAGGGCAAAACCTTTCTGGCTTCAATTTGGGGGTTCCATTACCAAATCAAAAATGATGCTATGCCCGGCTGAATCCCGGCCGGGTGAGTTGGCGCTCCAGCCGGGCATAACTGCTGACATGGAACAGTGAGCTATGGGTTTTGAATAGAATTCCTGATTTAGGTGCTGTTTGTTTTTTTTTATTTGCTGAATCTGAATTTGCTGAATCTAAATATGCTGAACTGAATTTGCTGAATCTGAATTGGCTGATTTATATTGGGAGTTAGATGTTTGTTTTCTAAATCTGAATTGATAGGTCTGAATTACATTTTTGACACTTTTACCCTTATTTCATAGGTTAGACAAACATAACCTAAACCCTAATTTCTTTCCTCCCATGTCTAAAATAAAAAGAAAAACCTAAACCCAATTTCTCTCTCTTTCTCATATTTCTGCCGGCTCCTCTCTGCAACATTCCCCCTCTCTAATAAAGCAAGTCCGGCGAGGAGGTCCGATCATGGAGGTGCGGCTAGGGATACACTCTCTCTCTTTCAACCCCTTTCTCTCTCTCTGTCCTCTTTCTCTCACCAACAGATTGCCTAAAATCAGCCAGATCCGGCAGGTTCCTTTGTATTTCTCTCTATCTGTCGCTCTCTCTCTAATCGATCTTCAGAATAGTCAAGGATTTGGCAAGGATTTACGATGACAAGATCTGGTTTATGCGTTAGTGGTGGTATTTTGTGGTGTCGTCGGTTTTTGGTGGGTGGTGGTGGCAGGGGTTTGTACCTATTGTGGTGGTGGGGTTTGTGTTGGTGGTGATGTTCGTGGTCTGGGTGTTGGTGGTGGTGTTCTCGGTGGTGTTGGTGGTCGTGGATCTCGGTGGTGGGTGGTGGTGGTCTCGGTGGTGGCAGTGGTGGTGGTGGGGGATCCTACATAAAATATTTGACTGAAAATATATATAATTAATGGTCTGACCTAGATGGTGGTGGTGGTCGTCGTCGTCTTATAGATGATGGTGGTGGTGGTGGTCGTCTTATAGATGGTGGTGGTGGTGGTGATGGTGGTGGTGGTCGTCTTATAGATGGTGGTGGTGGTGGTCTTATAGATGGTGGTGGTGTTGGTCTGACTCATTTGGTGGTGTTGTTGGTATTAACTCATTTGGTGGTGGTGGTCTGACTCATTTGGTGGAGGTGCTGGTCTGGCTTAGGTGGTGGTCGTCTGACAAAGTGGTGGTGGTCGTCTGACCGAGTGGTGGTATGATTTTGCCGGTGGTGGTGGTGTTTACTCATTTACTGTTGGGACAAAAATTCTAAAATACAAGGGCATGAACGTCATTTGTCGAAATTCAGCAGTTGGACACATTTTTCAGACTTGTTTTGAAGTCTGAAATATATGGGCTCTTTTTCAGCCATTTCAGACTTCGGCCCAATTCAGCCCAATTTTCAGATTTTTTTTAATTTGAAAACAAACATCTGAAATCTGAATCTGAAAAAATAAAAAAACAAACAGCACCTTAGTCCCTCCATTTTTCGTTGTTTTGAGATAAGGCCACTTACAAAAACTCAAAATCTAAGCCCACTTTTTTTCATCAGAAACCATTCGACCAAAAGCTAGGGCAAAACTTTTATACCCGAGTTCTTCGTTCCAGCCATTCATGCTCGAATTTGGGAGGAATTTCAACTCCATTTGTAGAGGAAAGCTAGATAGGGTTCTTCCAACAGAAGCTAGGGTTCTTCGTTCCGGACATCAGCTCGGATTTGTAGAGAAATTTCAACCCGATCTTTTGGCCGCAAATCATCAACCAACGACTTCAGCTAGGGTTCTTCTGTTCCAAAAGCACTGCACTTTTCTCTATCATCATATAGAGTTCAGCTAGGGCACCAGCGAAAAGGATTTTTGGGAAGGTTTTATCTCTCTCTCGCTCTATATAATTGTTACCTCTTTTCTAGGTTCTGTCTCTCTCTTTTGTTAGAAAATTTTGTTGTCATACTTCATTTATTTACTTATGTTAGATTAGTGATTATGTTAGGTTAGATACTTAGATTATTGGTTTTCATGTTTGAATAGAAAACTGTTGATTTTTGTTTCAAACTTTACTTAAGCTCAAAGTTTTTCCTGTTTAGCCTTATTCACATTAAACCCTAGTTTTACATATTGAGTTAGCTTAAGTACAATTTGACAAGGTAAGGAGGATTTAATGGAGTACACTATAAGTTGGTAGTTAGTTTTTCTTTTCCATTATAACAGCTTGAAATTTTTCTAGCATATGTGCAATAAAGAATCTAACCATTTAAGATGATCGATATATCATACATGGTAATTAGAAAATATTTTGACTTGTTGAGTATTGTATTCAGAAGGAAGAGATTTCAGATTTTGTTTCGTCTATAAGGTGTTAGATTGAACTAAGTGTTCGATAATCTCGTAGCAGTAAACAGTACAAGTTAAGGCTGAGAGCCTGAGAGTTCCTAGAATAGGTTTTATAATGTCCGAATTTGTAGAATATTGTATTAATCTCGGTCGACTTTTAGTTTTTCGTTTATATCATTCTTAGCTTACTTAAGATATATCCTCACTTCTTAATATGTGAATATGCTATCAGGATCAAGCTCCCATCAGTAGCAAAGAAGATTGTCCCAAGTGGGTGCAGAGTCATGGTTGGTCAAGTTGCTGGTGGTGGTAGGACAGAGAAACTGCTGGCCTAAGATTCGTGGTGTTGCTAATGTTGGTAGAAACGAGTTATTAATGTTTAAACGAACGTGAGTTGAGACGAAAATGAGTTTAGATGAATCATGATTAAATTCCTATGAAATGCAGTTCGTCTATTACTTTTTTTGTGTATATAATCTTTGACATTGTTTGAGTATTTTTATATCCAATCTTGCTTTGGTTTAATCCCATGCATTTGCCATTTGGTTATTCTCTTTGTTCTTGTAATTGAAAATATTCATGCTCTAATTGAAACAGTCCTTGTGGTCTTTGTTCCAAAAGTATGGCAGAAATTGGAAGAGGAAAATGTAAAGTTTTTCAGGGCATTGTATGCAAGGTTAAAACGCACTAAACAGATAATCTTGCATCTAATCTTCATGTTACTCCATGAATGTCAGTAAAGAAATTCAAAGAAAGTGTCGTAACTATGAACACAAAATCAGGAAAATCGCAACAATTGGTTGTAAAAGAATTATCATAAGAAACCATCAAAATAAAAGTTGGATCACAGTAAGATATCTTACGACATTAAGTATTAACGACATTAAGTATTAACTACATTCATAATCAGGAATTCTATTCAGATCCCATCAGCTCACCGTTCCATGTCAGCAGCTATGCCCGGCTGGAGCGCCAACTCACCCGGCCGGGATTCCGGCCGGGATTCAGGCCGGGCATAGCATCATTTTTGTTACCAAATCGATTCACGTTAGATTCATTTTCAAGGTGAGATTTTGTCAGAATTTTTCCTCCAAGTTCTTCATTTCACTTTAATTGGAGTTTAGATTTACACTAATTATCTCTTTTCGTGTTTCTGTTTTCAGGGTTAAGAGGAATCAAAGTGAGGACAGGTATGAATCTGATTTCTTTAGCAAATATGAGATAGTTTTATTTAATTATGTATATCATTCAAGTTATGATATGTTTTTCTTTACATTCAATTTGAATGTTTATTACTCCATTAGGGTTCTGATCTACTGTATATATGGTAGAGACAACTGATTTTCGATATTTCATTTAACAAATCTTAGTTAAAGATTTTCCTTTTTTTCTTCTACTCCCGTACCTATTCAAAATCATCATATGCAAAGCAAGAGGGAGAAGAGAAAGAGGATGTGGTCGTTGTTTAGCAGAAAAGGACTATCTGGGTTTTCAACTTCTAATATAGCTGAAGAAGTCACTCAAGGATTCGATGGAAACTAGCTGAAGAAGTCATTCAAGGACTATCTGGGTTTTCAACTTCTTTTTACTTTTTTCTGTTTACAGTTAGTATTTCGATTCATTTAAAAAAAATTGGGGCAATTTATACTTGAATGCTTGAAATTATACTAGTTTGATGAGTTTTTGCTGAATCTAGGTATCTGTAAGACTAAACTTGGGTTGAGTTAGGTTCAATTTCTTACTGTGTGATAGAAACAGGAATTCAGTGGTCTATGGGGGTGGAGGGTTTTGCTTGTTTTTGGCTTTATAGTTATTAGTTCTTAGTCATAGTGTAATGGTGATTTAACTTGCATTTTTTGAATTAAATATAATAATCTATTTTGGTCTTCTTACTGTTGCTTTCACTATTTTCGAGATTGAAGATGTGGGTGTTTGTGCGATATTGATAATGAACTATCACTATTCTTTCGTAATTCCAACTTTCGCTGTTGTAGATTGAGTTTTCCCACGTTCTTGAGTTTATTAATTATCGTTTTAGCTACCCACTTCCTCTTTTCTTTTGTTCTGATAGTTATGCAGGAATGCTGGCAGTAACTTTCAAGCTTTCACAAGACAATACAGAGATGCAGTTTGCAACAAATCATATAGGTGTGTTTCATAAATATTGTATCTAAGGCTCATTTTTTTTCTCTCGGTTCAAACTCATAGACCTAATGATTTTATTTTCGCACAAAAGTTTTGCAGGTAATTTTCTTTTGACAGGTCTTTTGTGAGAGACCATGAAAAACACTGCAAAACAAACTAACATAGAAGAAAGAAGATTCAGTTTGAACCAATGTGAGTGATCTCTACATTTCAGTGCTCATTTTCTTTTATAAATTATTACCTGCATGTTTTCGGGGTTATTACTTCTGCTATGAAATTGCACTTGTGATGACGGATGAGGTCAAATCCTTGTTGAGTCGGTCCTTTAAATCCACGACGGAAGTCTGAACTAAGGCTAGTAACTTACTTAGTGAAGGTCTCAATTTCAAGAAAAGAAAAAAGTTAGGCTAAATCCTCTTCTACCAACCGTCCTTGCCCTAACATTCCAAGACTTCATTAAGGTTGAGGAATGTGAGAGTACTATGAAGATAGTGTAATTCAGGTGTAACTAAATAGATACATAGTTAACAAGGGAGTGCTCATAGAATTCCATGATAGAAACCAAAAGTTGTTAGAGAGTTAGTTTTCTGTTTTATTTTTGTTGAAAGTTAAGAGAGTTAGTTAGAGTTAGTTTTACTTCTTCCTCTCTCTACAATAACTATAAATACTGTAGTACTAGTTGATTACTACTACTAAATAAGATTTTGAGCTTTTATCAAGAAACCATTTAGCCAGGAAGATCGAATTCCAAGAATCAGGTTCTTCATCTAAACTTACTTTCTTCACTACCCATTTTTCTTTTCACTTTTGATTTCTTTTCAGTAAGAAATGGAGTTTATCTTTATCATCTACCCCTCGACATCTTCCTCCCCAATTTCCATGGGTAATGATGATGCTTCATTCATCAGAAATATCACCTATGCTAATCCCCTTACTAGGGTTCAGATCACCTATGCTAATCCCCTTACTAGGGTTCAGATTACATTAAGTAATCCCCTTACTAGGGTTCAGATCACGTTATTAGCTAATCCCCTTACTAGGGTTCAGATCACGTTATTAGCTAATCCCTTTACTAGGGTTCAGATCACGTTATTAGCTAATCCCCTTACTAGGGTTCAGATCACGTTAGCTAATCCCCTTATTTTACTACAAGAAAGATCAAACATCATGGAAGAAGTAGTAGATTGGTCTGAACCCTAGTAAGGGGATTAGCTAATAACGTGATCTGAACCCTAGTAAGGGGATTACTTAATGTAATCTGAACCCTAGTAAGGGGATTAGCATAGGTGATCTGAGGTGTTTCAAAGCTCCAGAGGCATTAGGCAAGGGGATCCTCTTTCCCCCTTGCTGTTCCTACTTGTAGCAGAAGTGCTAAGCCAGTGTCTCCAAGAGGGTGGGAGGAGGGGATGGATTAAAGGGTTTAGTGCAGCAGCTGGTGGTGATGTGATCAATCACCTCCAGTTTGCAGACGATACTCTGTTCTTCATTGAGGAGGATGCAAACCAACTGAGGACACTGAGGGACATACTAATTTGGTATGAATTAGCATCAGGGCTCAAGGTGAATATGCAGAAGTCTTTCATCTATAGTGCCTCTAAGGTAGGAGAAGATAATATGCATCAGGAAATGATCAAACAGTTTGGATGCCAAGTGGGCTCTCTTCCAACCACTTACCTAGGCTTACCTTTGGGAGAGAAGTACAAGTCTAAGAAACTATGGGACCCTGTCTTGGAAAGGGTTAATAAGAGGCTCGCGGCTTGGAAGGGGCACCTGCTATCAAAAGGGGGTAAAATTACTTTGCTAAAGTCAGTTCTTCAGGCCCTTCCCACCTATTACCTATCCCTTTTCTCTATACCCAAAGGTGTGTTGAAGGCTATTGATAGGAAAATGTGCTCTTTCTTATGGAACACAACTATGGGTGGTAAAAGTTTGCATTGGATGAATTGGAATCAGGTTAGAACGAGTAAAAGGAAAGGAGGTATGGGGGTAAAGAACCTGGAGTACATGAACCAAGCCCTTCTCACTAAGTGGCTATGGAGGATGGACCAGGAAAGGAATCAACTGTGGCAGAAGGTTATTTCTAGCAAGTATGGAAATAGCAGCAACCTTTGGGTCACAAAGTGCAAACAAACAACTTTCGGTTGTGGAGTCTGGAAGGGAATCATAACCAATTTGAAAGACTATCACAACATTACTAAATGGGTCCTAGGAGATGGCCTCAAAATAATTTTTTGGACGGATAGGTGGATTGGCTCGAGCAGCTTAAAAGATAGCTTCCCAGACATCTTCAGGTTGGCTTCAAGACCGAAAGCTACTGTGGCAGAGATGTTTGACTTATCTAGCAATACTTGGGACATAGTAATAAGGAGAAACCTTAATGACTGGGAGATGCAGCAATACTTCCAGTTGATGCAACTTCTTCAAGAAATGAAGCCTTCGGATAATCCGGATACTCGTGTTTGGTCAGTTTCGGGGGATGAACCATTATCCGTCGCAAACTGCTATAAAAGGTTGGACAAAGATGTCCTTCTCCTTGATCCTTGTATATCCAAATCAGCTTGGATTAAGACCTTGCCCCCGAGGGTAGGCTTCTTTGTGTGGGCAGTTCTGATCCGGAAAATCCCCACAGTGGATGCACTTAAAAGAAGGGGATTCCAAATTCCAAATAGGTGCATCCTATGTAAGGAAGAGGAAGAATCGGCTGATCACCTATTCCTCCACTGCAAGCTGGTATTTGGAGGTACTTTGTTAAGGGCTTGGGAATACAGTGGTGCCCCCCTAACTCCATCAGCAACATGATAACTCAATGGGATGGCTTGTTAAAGAGAAAACATAGAAGGGAGGTCTGGAAACTAGTCCCGGCCGCGATCATATGGAGCTTATGGTATGATAGGAATAACAAAATCTTCAAGGACAAGAATCTTAATTCGGATGTGGATATTGAGGATATTAAGGGCGTTATCTACTCTTGGATTAGGAGAATTGATAAATTCAAAAATGTATCCTACCTAGATGTAGTAGTTAATTGGGAGGCGTGGATGTCGTGAAACATCACCTACACAGTCCCTCCCCACTTTGTAAATAGTGTTTTTTCCTTAATATATTCAATCTAATTTTCAAAAAAAAAGTAGATTGGTCTGAACTTCCACCTGAACTAATAGGTGTGGTAGCTAAAAAGATTACCATCTATGCTGATTACATTAGATTTCGTGCTGTTTGCAACAAATGGAAGTTATCTTTATCACCTACCCCTTGTCATCTTCCTCCCCAATTTCCATGGGTACTGATGCTTCATTCATCAGAAAGATCACCTATGCGGATTACATTTGATTTCTTCAATCTTTTAGAAAACAAAGTTCACCATTTGAATCTGCAGGACTGTTGGAGTTATATTTGTCATGGGTCTTCATTAGGTTGGCTTATTTTAGAAGCAGGAAGATCAAACACCATCATTTTAGTGAATCCCCTTACTAGGAACCTGATCCAACTTCCACCTTTTTCATTTTATAAATCAATGAAGAAAGTTGTTTTATCATCAAATCCCATGTCACAGGACGTTGCAGCTGCAATCATTAGTTCAAGAGGGGAATTGGGTTTTTATAAGAAAGGAAATGAATCATGGACATTTATCATAGAAGAAACTCAATTTTATTCAGTAGATGTTATATATTATAATAACTCATTCTATGCTGTAAACCCAGAAGGATCTCTAGCAATTTATGATGTTATCGGTGGTGTTCCTTCATTAGTTTCTACAATCGAACCACCACTAACAGAATCAGTATACACCACTAATAGTGATTACTTCGATCTTTATCTGGTGAATTCATTCGAGGAACTATTGCTGGTTTTTAAGCTTCACCGTTGGTTAGATTATCCTGACCTTCAACATCGAAACAGTAAACCAACTTTCGATGTTAACAGACTCAATTTGAGCGAGAAAACATGGGAGCCAGTTTCAAGCTTGGACGATCGAATGTTGTTTGTGGGTCGTGGTTATTCATCGCCGTCTCTATTAGCTACTGATTTTTCTGGTTGTGAACGTAACTGCATCTATTTTATAGATGGTTCAGCCAGAACTAGTGAGAATGGAAACCGATATCACTATATGGGTGTATACGATTTAGCAAACGATAATACCAAATGGATACCAATTTTTAGCACCATGTCTTGTTCAGATCCTGTTCCTATCTGGTTTACCCCTAATCCATGTAAGTTGGAATCGTCGAAGAGTATTTGACACAAGTATTTGAAGTTGGGTTGTTCTCTTTAGTTATGCTATTAGCTATCGATGAAATGCGTGATCCATTGGTTAAGAAAATTGTTGTCTTGTTATCCCTATTTCTTTTTGTGGTAATGTTCTACTTTTTTTTTTTTGATGAAGAGTGGTAATGTTCTACTTGTTAACTGTTTTTTTTTTCTTGTTATGATGGGGTCAGTCTTGGTTTAATGATTATAGAATGTAAATTTACCCTTGAACTGGTTAAACTTTTAAACCCTGTTCTGAAATGTTCTAGGTTAAGAATCAAATAAAATGAATTTGAAGTATTTTCTCTTCATCTTGATAGACATGAATGAGTAGGCATCATTTTCATGTCAAGATTTTTAACTTCTTATTTTTCATGGGCCATCTTCTACTACTTGGTAGATAAGTTTGAAAGGGTGGATTTATTCAAATCATCCCCTTGTAACTTGGTTCCATGGTCTTTAAGGATATCTCATGTTTTTTGATATGACAGTTTAGGAGCTTATACTATTTTGGTGTATCGATCTCATATTATATAACATAAATAATAGATTAACCGAAAAAACAGGTCGACACCTGTGGTGAAGGACCAGGATGTGGCATCCATCGTAGAGAAAAATATGGACGACCTCGTCCTAGTCATTTGCCTCGGCCTTTCAACCTACATTTTGTTTTATTTTGAGTGTTCTTTTTATGAGATACTATTTTGAGTGTGTTAATTTTGATATAATGCATGTGCTGTGAATTCACTCAAATTGCGAAGAAACCCTAAGCAAATGGAACAGACAGAGACGCACACGACCAGTCACTGAACAGTTGGTGGGCACTTTCTACTTCATACAAATATAACATACAAATGAAATAAGAGATGATATCTCAAAAATCCTCAAAACTCACATATTCTGGTTGATAAAGTAATATTTAGTATATTCTGTTTTTGCCTCCGATTTGTGACCAACTCACCACTTTGACCCCTATAAGTGTCTGGCAGTTCGATTTGGCACCAACATTTTTTTATAAGCTTTCCTCTTCTACCCTTATGGCAATTTTGTAATTTAAATGTTGTTCTTTCTCTTTGTCACCTCACCAAGCAATTTCCACGTCACATTTGTCCACATCAGATATCGCCGGAAAATATCGCTAGAAAAGTCGACGGGCGACATCTTTTTCCGGCGACCTCCATTTTATTTTCTTATCTTCTTCTTCTCCAATCATCTCCTCCACCTCCATTCTTTCTCTTTCTCTTCCATGTCTCACTCTTTCTCGCTCTTTTTTTCTCTCTCCCTCCTTTTCTCTCTCTCCCCCTCTACGTTTTCTCTCAAAATTTTCGATTTCTGGCGAAGGGAAACCGTCTGGATCTGCGAAAAACCCCAGGTCCAAACTCCTCTTCATCTGGAAATTTTCCAAGACCAGTTATTCTTTAATATGATTTATAGTAGAGATCCCACCTGACTTTATTGTTTGATTTGGTCAGGAATATGATTAGCAACCATTCATTTTGTTTATATACTAGGCACAACCCCCGCCCTACGGGCGGGGGAATGCCATTTACGCACTACAAAAAAATAGACATACAAAATACAATCTATTAAGTTTTCAGAACACATTTGCTTAACATTTTTTTTAATCAATTAATGACCTAAATAAAAATATGTGAACTTGATAAAAGTGGCAATTGAAATAAAACAATATGTGTAGCACAAAAGCTTCTTATGACGAAGACAATATAAAATCAATTTATAGAAAAATAAAATGAGATTTGCCATTTTCGAATGCAAATAACTATATACTAATCACTAATTGTGTTATGAGAAACTAATTTCATAAACAGTTCCAGAACCTTGTCATTAAACCAGGAAATTAGAAAAAGCATCTACCTTCTTCAGTAATAACAATTAACTCGCTTTTTGAGATCACTAAACATTTAACCTGTATGAAGAACCATTCGCTACTATAATAATCTAATTAGAAAGACATTCGACAATGAATTTGAGGTTTGTAAAAGCGCCTTCTCTAGGTGCAGTTGTGAGGAGTATATTGCCAGATTCATATTCTTCTCAAAAGACACATCAACAGCTAGGCGTCTTATCACACCAGGAGAACCAGTTCTTGTAGTGTCTTACCTTGGCCCACTATAGAATTATAGGATATAGGAATGTGTAGAACAAACGAATAAATATAAATAATTTAGTTTATTGTTCCAGTTGAAGATGGCTGATATCCATTGCATGCTTGGAATCCACACAATCGTTGGCTTCCTTTTGCTATTCCAGTCCTGCATCATAAGCGAGTCTCATAACATGTATGGGGGATATAAGCATGCTTTGATGCATTGTTTTCAACAACAAAAAAAAATACTTTGATGCATTGACCATGACGTAATCGGCTAGAGATATATCACTGACCTAAAAGAGAAACAAAAGAAAACATAACATCATGATTTACCGAACCCCAAAAGAATTTGGAAAAAAAATACACAAAAGAAGTAAACCGATTTGTTCGTCCCGAAGACAAACATATTTGACCCGAAATCTTCTTACACAATGCTACCAAATAATAATTTTACTGGAGAAGATGTATGGATTTTTAGACTATACGAAACTGACGCAGCTAGCTTATTGTAATTCTGTTATTTATCAATTTCAAAACATAAACACATGAACCTAAAAGTTAATTCATGACTATAGGCAACTGACTTAGCTAGCTTATTGTAGTTGTATTATTTATTAACTTCTAAACATATACACATAAATCTAAAATTAATTCATGACTCATCAGTGCATCATAGCTTCATGTGTTTGACGAAATACTGTCCGTAAAATACTTGACCACGGTTTAAACTAACATAAAATAATTATGATCTGGCAAAATAAATCTCATCTTGTTACAACAACAGATCATCTTCTTAACACCAAGGGGATAGCAAGAATGAGCGTGTGTACAGGTCCGTCCATCCTTGCAAGTACCAGCCTCAAACTTCAAGTGGTGGAGTAAATGATAAGGGTAGTACAATCCCCTTGAGAGGTACCAGCAATCATGACCTTGATAAATTTACGATGTCCGAGAGCATCAACAACCGTACATTGGTACCTCCCGATCTCAAACTTCCACAAAGTAATGTCGACGGTAACACCGCGCTCACGCTCAACCTTGAGATTGAGAAGAACCAAAGAGTACTTGAATGACCTCTTGATCATCTAAGGAGATTCATTCTCGAACCTCTCGACAACACAATTGCCAATGCCTCCCAACTTGTAAATCAAGTGACCAATGGTGGTGGACTTTCCAAAGTTGATGTGTATGTCAGTGATACTGATACAACTCCTTTCTTAACCCATGTTTGTTTCTTCGTATAATTAAATAATATTTCAATAAATCTATTGTAAGCCTAAATAATTATAAAAATTTGGCATCCACTAATCAACAGGAAACACTTTAAGTAAGCAAATACGCATAACATCTTAGTACGTTCAACGTGCTTATGATCCCTGAGGTAATTCATGTTATTGTGTCAAATTGTATAAAACTTCTTACATAAAAATAAAACTTACCCAATAATATATAATGAAGAAGAGGACACTCTGAGAATGCTTATAACCCTAGAAATAACACCTATTAACAAAATAAATAAATTTGAACAATGAATTAATACCTAGTAAGAGAAGAAGAATTTAGAACAAATAAGAAAATATATTTTCTTTGGAACTTTGAATGAAAATATGTTAAAAATAAGATTTCGACACGATAACCGAAGGAATATTGTAGTGATGGTTGTTGGACACTGAAGCTTAAGGCATGGAAAGTAGAAAAACTGAATTGTAGTTTTCAGTGTTACAGACATCCGATCTGCAAAATATGCAACTAAGGTAGCAATTAATGTTTAATATTATACCACTCACAATCCTAGTTAACTAAATGATTATGTTCCAATCATTACTTTTAGTACATTTGAGTAGGTCGCAAAACAGATGATTAACATGACATTGTTGTTTCATTAATCTAACTTTTTTAATATTTACAGATGTTGGAAAAAACAAATTGTACATAGGAGTTGGCGTTTCATATAAAGCCATCCTAAAATATGACCTTCTCGAGGCTGAGTGAACATCGATCATTTATATTGTCTGAACATAATAATGAATCAATGATTGAGTTAAAAGTAGTCTAATTACAATCATTATGCGGTCGAAGTGGGTTATGAGGAGATTTGACATTTATGTTAGAAGAAAACAGTATAAAATACCTGCAAGTATGTTGAAATGATTTAGAAATTTTCTAACTTGTTATCCAGTAGAGCTACATAGACTTGGCCTTTGGGTTTTCTTCATAAACCCCAATTTTGAATATAGGTTGTTGTTTCATTCACCATTCTCACGAGAGTCACCTGCAAAAAATGTTAATTTTGAATTAAATTTTGCTTTACTTCTGTTTTTGTATTGGACAGTGTGCCGCGAATATCGGTGTTGCTTCATTCATCCTTAGTTCTAAACGATTGATTTAACACTCAAACACCAAAATATAGAGAAAAGTTCGATATGAAGAAACCTCAATAGAGATGGGAAAGATAAACTTTCATATGGAATCTTTTACTCGGTAGGTGATCTCCCAATCATGGTCGTTTCTTTCTTAGAATTTTATTCGACATCCAAATTGGGTATCGTTATACACTGAAACTGGGTAGAACCCTATCTTTAGCAAGTTGTCTACTTATGGAGCGATCACTTTACATACCACCGAAAAGGTGGAAACAGGTAGAATGGAGTTTTTATGAAGTTCTAGAACAAAACACGCTGGGAAAGATGCCCTGAGCTTCGAAAATACTTCAATTTCCTCGTTTACAACCATAAAATACTACTCTAGTTGATATATGTAACTTCGTATCGCTACAATTAATGACTTAATAGTTAATACCGTTATATATTTGTGACTCAATATTTCTTTTTTCACTTATTGTATGGCTTATTTCATGTTCTTGGTTGCACCTATATGCAGTAAACCTCAGACTAATAGTTCTACAAGATGAAGAAACATACCACACTTTCTTGTACACCAGGAAGAGGCATTGGAAGATTTTCTCAGGGTGGGGTTCGATCATATGATCTTTTGTCAAATCTCCATTCTCCAGTTTTCCCATATGTCATCTTACCCTAGAATCACAACATGGAATGTTCATTTCCATCATCACAAATCAAGAGAAAAGCATAAAAAGGCAAACTATGGACCATTGGTGATACATTCGTGGCATAGTCACATCCATAAGTATAATGAATTATAAACTTCTTCCCAATTTCCCGCGGAGGCTTTATATCGGACAGGAAACCAATCAGAGTTAGTTTATGAAAACCATAAAAAAAATATTGAGGTAAACTAAACATGAAAAATCTAAAAAACTTAAAAGTATGAGGTTAAGGTTTTCTTTTGGAAACGTTAACATTCGAACTCGAGTCTCTCCTGTGGAGAGTCATACATTTTACTACTCAACCAATGCGAGCTTCATACGAT
>BEHA01050346.1:0-16048 GCA_002897215.1 Eschscholzia californica subsp. californica | reverse complement strand
AGGCCTTGAGAAAGACTAGGGAGGTCGTTTCTTGGCATAATTTGGTATGGTATACTAATAACATTCCTAGGCACAATTTCATTTCTTGAGTGGCTTTGAAGGGTGGGCTTACCACTAAGTGTAAACTGCTTTTTTGGGGTACTGAGGTGGATCCTCTTTGTGGTAAAGCAAGTGAGGATGATTATCATCTGTTCTTTCAGTGTGACTTCTCAGCCTTTATTTGGAGCAAGCTTCTTCAGATGTTGGGGTTGGTTAAGATTACCAAGACTGATTGGGATAAGGAGGTTGAATGGTGTTTTGCTGTGTTTAAAGGGAGGGATGGAGCTGCTGTTGTGGGCAAGCTTGCTTTCAATGGGTTCCTTTACTTCATTTGGTGGGAAAGAAATAGAAGGCTCCATTTGGAACCTCCTAAGAGCAAGGAATTTTTTTTGCATATATCAGCAGGTTTAAGGAAAACCTGAATCCAAAAACATAAAGGCTACACAAACATCAACAATAAAAACCCAGCCCATACAAGCCCCAACAACCCAATAAAAACATATGGTCCCATAAGAAGATTACAACCATAAAGACAAGTACAAGAAGAAGAAAACCACAATCAAAAGAAAACCCTTCATCATCTCTGCCTTATTCTAATAAAACCCAATCTATCATCACTAGCCACAACCTTCATAGCATCACTCAAGTCCCCTGCTGCAAGCTGCTCCATCCCTTCTATTGTCCTAGCCTTAGACAATAAATCAGCAAGTTAATTAACCTCTCTGAAGACATGATCAATACTGAAAGCACTAAACTTGGCCATGTTACATTTGATACTTCTCCAAACTTTCAAAGACTGCCAAGGAGGGACTGCCATCAGGCTTATTAACCAACTCACAAGCCCACTTTGAATCAGTAGCCACCTGCACCCTATCAAATCCATAAGCCAAGGCAGTAATCAGGCCAACATCAATGGCCTGCAGCTCATGATGAATAACACTAACAGGATAAGCTCCTGATTGAACAACACACACAATGTCACCTGCAAAATCCCTCAAGACACACCCAAAACCAGCCTGGTCAGCACTATAAGAACCATCAATGTTGATCAAGATAAACCCAGGCTTAGGAGCAATCCAAGAACAAGGAATGAGCTTAGGAGGCATAGCAGTCATATGGAGGTTCCATTGTCCAGCAATATCATCCAATCTAGGACTACTAACAATGCTACAGCTAAGACAATTCATTTTCATTCTCACCTCCTCAATGATTCTTCCCAGCAGGCCCTCCTGAGGAACACAAGTGTAGAGAAGACCCTTCTGTTTCTCTCACACCAAATGTGAGAGATGAAAGCATTAAATGTCAATCTGCCATAGAGTCCCAGGAGTTACATGGCACCTGAATAAGAACCAACATCTTAAGTAATTTCCTCCAAATGCCCTTAGAGTAGCTGCAAGAGAAGAATAAGTGAGTGTCATCTTCATCCTCTTTGGAACAGAGATTACAAGTTACATCAATATTGAGGCCCCATTTGTATAATTTCAATTTAGTTTTCACTGCCCTATGCAAAACAACCCAAGTAATGAAGCTATGCCTAGGAATATTATGACTAAACCAGACAAGAGAAGACCAAGAGACAGAAGGAGATACCTCTCTCAAGGCCTCATATGTACTCTTCAAGGTGAAAATACCCTTATCATTAGCTATCCAGAGCCTAGAATCATCATAGCCCTCAGCCACATCCACCTTGTGCAAATTGCTAGCAATAGGTCCCCAATAGATAGATTGTAGGAAAGATAAAGTCCAATTACTATCAACCATACAGTCACTCACCTTAGCATTAAGGTGCAGTATACTATCATATTTAAGCTGTTCAGAGAAGAAAGGCAGCAAAATGCCCATAGGGTGCCAGGGATCTAAGAGCAAGGAATTGGTTTTGACCCAGATCATTACAGAGGTGAGGTTGAAGGTGTTAGCCGCTCACATCAAGTTTAATGATAATGAGAAAATCAGGAGGATTGCTTCAGCCTGGAACTTAGATGTTGGGTTTGTTGTGCCTCAGAGGGTAGAATGCTCCTGGCTTAGGCCTGATATTGGGACTGCGGTTATTAACTCTGATGGTGCTTTTTCAGTCACTAAGGCTGGTTATGGTTGTATTCTTATGAATCATTTGGGAGAGGTTATTGCTGCTGCTAGAGGGGGTGCTAAGCCTACCTCAGTTATTTTTCATGAGTTGCAGGGCATTGTAACAGGCTTGAGACTTGCAATTCAGCTGAAGTTGAGCAAGGTCTCAATTGCTACTGATTCTAAGATGGCTGTATCTCTGTTGAATGTTGTTGCTGTTGATCCTCCATGGAGGGTTAGTTTCTTGTACAGGCAGATTATGAAGTTGAGGAAGAGCTTTGAAGTGAGCACAGTGCAGCATGTGTTTCGTGAGACTAATCAGGCTGCTGACTGGTTAGCTAAACAAGGGTCAGCTGGGGATGAAGTGACTATATGGCCTGGTGAGCTTGATCCGGATTTGGAGCATATTGTGGCTGAGGATAAGCAAGGTGTTATCAGAATTAAAAGCAAATGAGGATAGCTGATTGGTCTTTTGATTGGGATGGGGGGGTTCCTGTTGGGGTTTTGGCCTTTGTTGATTTTTATTTGGTGAGCTTGTTTTTTGAGTTGTTATGTCTGTTAGCCAGTGGAGAGTTTACTCCAACTGGTATTGGATGATGGTTTTTGGTGATTTTTTATTTTTGTGGGCTGGCTCCCCTTAATGCCTGCTGATTAATACAAAAAAAAAACTTTGGAGTAGATATTATATCTTGTGCGTTTTGGTGCATGTACAGGTGTAGATTTTATTTTATTTTTTATTGAAGAAGGTTCTCTGTGAATATTTTGTTATATTTTGCATTTTATCTTATCAAATAGTGTAACAATGTTAAGTAAAAAAAACTTTAACGACGTTAAGCTAATTTTAACTTTGTTGGGTTTTAATTGTTGTAATTACCTGGTTTTGATTTTGACTTAAAGAAAACTAATTTATAACCTCCTCAAAGGTTTCCTAAAACACCCTTTATAATAAGATTTAGGGAAATTGTCGAAAATAGCAACTATTGATATTTTCTCAATTCCCAAACTAAGAAAAGGGTGTCCAAACACCACGAAATTTTGTATACATATTTCTGTATATATCAGAAATCTCCCCTCAAAAATTCAGCCCAATCCGAGCCCTAGAAGTGCCCGAATCGGCCTAGGCCCCAAAACCCTATTTTTGACGTTTTTGTACTATCTTTGCCTAATTCCTTTTTAGGCCTACGAGATATGTTTATGGGAAACTCCCATGATTATATCTCACTCCCACTAGTCATATCCTTGATCAAATTGTCACTCTTATGTGTAACCCGTTGTAGGATCCGATCGAAGTTAGCCGCGAATTACTTCGTAATTCGACAATCGTAGTTGGTCTCTAGCTTAAACTCTGCGATCCCTAAATCAATCGGACTTGATGACCTTCTATATCAATTGTCCTATCCGACAAATTGTTCGCATTGTCACCTTGGTTGAAGGACATCTCCTTCAACTCCTTCAGACTCTCACTTGGACTTAGAACAAGTGCAATGCTCGATTCCCGTGTCAATTAGTATCCCATCTGATACATCACATCATTTAAACTTTCTTGATATCCGTGTACAACTGTAAAAGACAAACGATTAACTCCTAATCCGTTTGAGCGTGGCCATGCATTTTCAGTTGTTACTCATCAAGTGGCCTTGAGACACTTTGTACCTAATGTGATTAGGATGACACAATCCATTCTTGCGCTCGCAGTTAACTTCGTGTCTATCCTGTCCTTTCCAGTATCCGCCTTTATAACCTCCTTTTACGGCGGGACGTTTAACAGAACCAAAGTCGGACATTCCTTACATAAGATGAGTGGAGCACTCATGTTTTTAGGAATCTCTCCAATTGTCTTTTTATGAGAAGTATTTTGACATTTCATCACGAGTGATGTACTTCTCATATCGAGGGTTATCCAGTGTATAACCTTTTACACACCCACGTAGTCGAATTGAATACTCCTATTCTATAGCCCATGAAACTGCGCTATCTCATCGACATCCCGTGCTAGTCTTCCTTAATCGTTGTTGTCCATGCAGCGACCTGGACTAGGGAGATGATAATAAATATTCCAAGTTTACTTAATAGGGTTTCATCCATCAGATCACGTATCTGACAAACCTATTCGGAATTCTTTATTATCAGTGGACTGTCATTTAAGTACTAAATCAAACTTAGCCGACTACGAAATAATTAACTTTATTTCCGATAACGAGAGTTTGTAAATTTAAGCCTCTTCCGTAAAACTCATTTTTACCCGCTCAATTTACTTGTCAAGGTCTATTCTAAATGCACCCCATGCCTTTAGATTTGTGTATGAGTCTCATACTTTGTCTTAGGTGACAGTTTAGTTTGACTACCGATGTAGTCCAGTTTAAACTTTGCTAATTATCAATTAATTTGAAGATTGCTATCTTCAACCTTGATAATTTTCAGTAACCTTTACTAGAGTAAGGCTTTTAACTCTCATGTAGTATTTGCAACAGTTCCCGGTCTAAACACTTTTATCCTACTTTCCTTCCATGTCTGGAAGTTTGCTACGATGACTTGTTCATCGGTGTCTTTTCAGACTCCGGGTTTTGCAACGCTCTTTGTCATGAGTTTTTGGGTCGAAATTCTTTTAGACTTTTCGAGTCTTAGATTTTCGGTTTTGGATCTCAAGCGTCTCAGCGTACTGAGTCTTTCTAATCCTATCATCTTTCATGATCTACGCTTGTAGACCTTTAGATGCCCAAAATGACATTTTATCCTTGTGTGAGGTCCTTTTATTGAGTCAGTACGTTTACTGTTACACAACATCTTATGTCGTACTCAATCTTTTGTATGTACTCTGCATACGGACCCGGAAGGTTTGTTGCTCCCACTTACCTTCTTGAAGTACGTGATTCAAGAATTTCTTCATTCCTCAGGGATCAAAACCATTTTGATTGCCTTTATGAATCGAAGATTCTGACTCTTGCGTGCTTTAATCCGTCGATGGATTCTTTAAGCATGCGTATGGACATAACTGGACTGGGGAAATCCAATTCCTTTTGTCTAGTTTTGGGAAACTCGAATGTTTCCACCCTTTTCAGTTTTCTATTCTAGAAAACTAATTTAGGTCTTCCGTTGACTTAAGTTATCAAGCTACATGTCTTGATGAGATATGGATTCCATGATGATTTTTTGTTTCTAGCCAAAATCTAGAGTCAGTTTCCGTCTCTGCGCAGGTCTTTTATCGCTTCAGAAATAACCTTTATCTTCTGAATCTTTGAAATTTTACTTTTGACCTTTTAGGGCTTTTGAACAACAATTTGGAATATTCTCAAGTACTTCGAGATTCTTTTAGGGCTTTTGAACAACAATTTGGAATATTCTCAAGTACTTCGAGATTTTTCCTTTAGAGACACTTTCAACTACTTTGAGAGTTCTCCTGCGAATTACATTCGCTTTTGTGCGGTAGGTTTTAAGATCCAATCTCTACCTTTTCCTTTTTCCGAGGAACCGCGGTTTTACTGTCTTTTAACAGTTTTGTTGCTCTTGGTCGAACTTAATCGGCTTGTACAATTTTCATGATTGTTCTTCATGACTCTTCATGATTTTTCTCATGATCGAATTACTTCGACTATTACTTTTCTCCCACTTATTCTTGTAATAATTAGTATTTTTCTCCCACAATACTAGGCATGCTAATTATTATAAGAATACTATCATGAGCAACAAACACTTTGTTCTCTTGATCGCGGTTGTGGAAAAAGCCAAATTTCTTCTAAAGAAATTGCGTCAGACTTTAGCTAAATTTTGTAACGCTTTTACAAGCTTAGCTGTTGGACGGATTTTTGGTAAATTAGTGGATTTTGGAGGATAGGGTTTGATTCGTGTTATTTCATCTTTATCCCTTTTGGACATTCCAAATATGGATAGATTAGAAATACACCGACGATCAACCATCTTTTTCTGACTCAAGACCTTCTTTCTTGTCGGTCGATTCATTGCTTCTTTAAGCATTCTTGGTTATTTTGGACATACCCTCCTCATCCTTTTGTGATTAGGATGAACCTGTTTATGAGAGTTATTAGTCTCTTTGCAGGTTTAACCAAGTTTAGAATCTTTTGGTATGTATTATTAAATTAGCACTTTATAACATCTCAATATAGAAATAAACTTCTTTATTGATTCTCCATAATACTTAGTACAGAGATGATGTTAAAAACTAGAAAAACACTTAATCTAGATTAGTGCCTAAAGTAGACTCCGGTCCCTTTTAGCATCCTTAGCAGTCTAGGCTTCTGCTCCTTCTTGGATCTTGTCTCCTTTAGCCAAATACTCAGTTTCCAGCTGCACATGTACATTCACAATGATAGGGCATTTTAGGTATCCAATACCATATTAGAAATTTTACAGTATTTGATAAATTAACTGTTAATACCTGAACCGGAAACTACCATTCCGTTCTTCTTGTCCTCTTGGAACTTAGGGAAGTTTTTCTTCCAGTGGCCCTTGCGATCACAGTAGAAACATTTGGTGTCAGAAGGAGGACCTTTGTCTTTAGGTTTGGCAACTCGTTTGCCTTTTCCTTTTGACGTAGTTTTCTTCTTTTGTTTCCCACCTTTCTTGAAACCCTTGTCCTTTTGTACCATAAGAACATCCTTCTTATTTTCCACTATTGCTACATCCTTTTCGGTCATTAGAAGCATGATATGAAGTTCCTTCAATGTCTTGTCCCATCCATTCATGTTGTAGTTCATCTTAAACTGGTTGAAACCACTATGGAGGGAATGGAGGATAGTATCGGTAGCCGTCTGTTGGCTATAAGGAAAACCCAGTTTGGCCAGCTTACCAATGAGCCTGATCATGTGACGAACATGAGGCCCTGCTAGTTTTCCTTTCTCGAGGCGCATGTCCATAAGTGCTTTAGAGGTTTCAAACCTCTCCAATCTCGACTGTTTCTGGAACATTTCCCGAAGTTGTCGAATAATGGAGCAAGCATCCATATCTATGAACTGCTATTGAAGAGTTGGTTCCATGGTTGCTACCATCAATCACGTTACTGGCTCTGCCTTCTTCCGAATACTCTTTTCATTATCTTTTTCTTCTTGAGTCGAAGTAGCATCCAATATAGGAATTGGAGTTTCTAGTACATTTTGCTTGCCTTCCATCCTGAGAACTATTCTCAGGTTCCTCTCCCAGTCGAGGAAGTTGTGCTCATTCAGCTTCTCCTTCTCGAGAAGTGAGCGAAAGTTGAAATTCTCATTTGTCATCTTAATTCTACATAAAGAAATGGCAAAGTTTTAAAACTTGTCATCGTTTTTAAAAAACATTAGTTTTCACACATAATTCACACATCATACCGTTATGACTGTTGGTTGATAGATTTCATTGATGAATGACTAATCTATCCTTTTGCTTCGAGTATCCAAAACTCTTTTGTTGATCTCGTTGAGTAGAACCATTTAGACATATAGGCCTCTTCTATAGACCTACCCGCATTGTCCCAAGGTAGAGGAGGTACTCTGCGAAGGCCGACCCACCTTCCTCGAATAAGGGCGCAAAAGGTGTCTTAATCTAGATAGGCACTTCACTCAAGATTACTTTGAGGGACTTTTACGCTAGTCTGACGTTTGTTACAGTGAACTATTTAGCCTAACTAACATCCACGACATAAAGCGTAAATAAGTAAGTAAATACGCGCGAGAAAGTAAATCAAGCAGACATGGATCCTAGTATGGCCCCTAACCTAGAAGATCTAATCTCCTTTGGTTTGCTTCTTGTTTCGTCTTTTGGTTCGTCTAGATCTCCATCTTTGAACCTCCATTGATATCTCCCACTCGCCTTTGGATTCCTTCCTCGAGTTTCTTCAATGGACTCATAGACCCTAAACTCTAATTACAAGACTCTAACGATTCGCAGATCGTATAAACTTGAAATTAAAATTAATTACAAATTATGCACCCATCTGTGCTTAAACCAAGAATAAAGAAACACTTTCTATGGCCATACTAGTTGATGCACCCGAAAAGGTTGCACACCCAAGCGGAGGTATCAAGTAGTAATCTGGCAAAGCCGGGATCGATCCAAGGATAAGAAGGTAGTTTGGATGTCGAAGGGTCTTATCCCCCAGTCTAGATATCAAATGCTAACTTAACCTAAAACGGAAAGGAAACAAAGATAAATGGGGGTTTTGATTGAAAGAGTAACAAAAAGAATAAAGGAAGCAAGTAAACTAAATGATGAGACATGAAAATGTCCCATCTGAATCTCTTAACTCGAGTTAGTTAGTCCATTTTGGGCAGTTACTCTGATAAATTACGTGTTTCTCTTTTCCAGGTGTCTTCTGTGGAATTGAGCTTGAAAAATAGATAAAAGAGGGGCATTTTGGTCACTTTGGTGGTAAGGGTATTCTGGCTATTTGGTCAACTTTGGTGCTCGAATGAAAAGTAGAGTCGAGGACGAGTCCAACAGCGAAGACAGAGGTCAAATAAGAGTTCGGATGAGAGAATTATAGCTAGTTAAAGTTTGGGTCAAAATCGAATCTTTCTGTAACATGTGGCACAGATCTAGCAGGAGGACGTGAAGCAATCCGACGGTGGGAATGATATTTCGGTAC
The DNA here is from genome assembly GCA_002897215.1 of Eschscholzia californica subsp. californica. Lineage (NCBI taxonomy): Eukaryota > Viridiplantae > Streptophyta > Magnoliopsida > Ranunculales > Papaveraceae > Eschscholzia > Eschscholzia californica. The sequence continues at coordinate 7,374 of BEHA01050346.1, read as the reverse complement.
ACTGTTGTGAAGAAGTGGGACGTCTCTGGCATTTTTCTAAGTTATTAACTCCATGCAACGCGGAGCAAGATAAACTAAGTAGCTCGCAACGCGGAGGCATTTTTCACTATGTCTCTGGTAGTTATTAACCGATTGGTTGATATTTCTCTCCTCCTCTCTTATCATCTAATCCTCTTTTAACAGAAAGTTTTCTTTTTAAGAAAACTAACAAAGAAATAACAGAGATTCAAATGGAAAGAGGGATTTGTGAAATCGATTGAGGGAGAAGATTGGGTTCGATGGATAAATAAGAGAAGCAGATTTCTGAGAATATTTCAAAAATCTAATATGATATTTAGAGAGCAGAAGGAGATTTCTTCCATAATACAGTAGAGAGAGAAAGTCATGAAGATCAATTTTTAGACAGAGAAAGGGGAAGATCGACTAGATTTTAAGTAGAGGCAAGTAAATCACAGAGATATTTGAGAAAGAGAGAAGCATAAATCAAGAAGAGATTTCTTAAATCTCTTGAAATAGAAAGAGAGATTGAGGAGATGGGAGAGAATGATTGAAGGAAAATCTTCTTATTAACTGGAGAGAGAGAGAGATAAGATCAGTGAGATGTTAAAGATGATCTTTTTGAAAGAGAATCATGGAGCTTTCGGCTAATTATAGGAGTTTGAGAGAGAGAGAGAGAGAGTCGATTCCATAATATTTCCAGAAAGAGATTAAGAAATTGAGAGAGGGAATTCTAGGCTGAATAATATTTTCTTAGAGATTTAACCGATTTTATTCTTCTACATGAAATAACAGTAGATGGAAAGAATGAGCTGTGAAGATTAGAGAGAGATTGGGAATGCTTTTTCTCTTTGGTTGATTTTGCTGGTTTGATGGATTCTTAGAGAGAGGATTTCACAACTGAATATTTTATTGGAGAAGATAGATTGATTGAAGGAAGATAGAGGTTCCATTATTAGAGTAAACAGTAGAGACAGAGAGAGAGAGAAGATGAACCTGTTCTAATTCTTCTTCTTCCTCTTCTCTCTATATAAATAGATAACAGAGGCATCATCAAGGGGGCTGAAGGAGGGGGACAACAACTAGGACTTGATCAAACAGTTGTCTCAGAGTTCTTCTCTGAGCTTCATGAATATCTAGAGAAAGAAGAAGAACAGTAGAGAGGTTTCTTCCCTTCTTCTTCATTTTTTCTTTGCTGAGTTCTATAGAAGAAAATAGAGTAGAGAGTTGGAGACAGAGAGAACTGTAAACGGTGTTTTCATTTTCTTCTTTTAAAGAGAGAATTGTAGAGAGAGGCAGAATTCTATAAATTATCTTCTTCTTCTTTAACAGAACTTAGTTTTGGTTAAAAGAGAAATAAAGAGAGAGTACAGGAGTTCTTAAATCTTTTTTTTGGTATTAATCAGCAGGCTAAGGGAGCCAGACCCAAAAACAACAGTCAAAAAACAAAAAGACCTAGCCTATGCCCTTTAGAGGAAACACTCCCCTAACAGACCCATAAAAGCCCCCAAGATACAAAATATAACCCACCATACCAAAAATAAACAAAAACTCACACAAACTTATTAAAACAATCAAATGCATCATTTAGTTCTTCTCCTGACAACTCCAAGCCTATCATCTTCAATAAGCTGCACCAACTCAGGCTCAATATCATCTGGCCACAAGACTTCTTCTTCACCAACTGGTCTGCTTTTGGAGAGCCAATCAGCCACCTGGTTCAATTCTCTAAAAACATAGCCATAAGCTTCTTGATTTTCCTAAACAGAAAACTAGCTTCCCAAGGAGGGACCAAGTGATCTGAAGTGAGAAAGGAACAGGCCACCATGGAGTCTGTGGCAATCACAACCTTAGATAACCTCAGCAAAGCTGCCAGCCTTAACCCAGCTTCAATACCCTGAAATCATGATAGAGCTGATTTAGGAGTAGCTTTTCCCCTCACAGCAGCAAAAACCTCTCCCAAATGATTCCTCACAACACCACCATAGCCAGCACTGTCAACAGCAAAAGACCCATCTGAATTGATAAGAGCAACCCCCTCCTCAGGTCCCTGCCACTTTAACTCCACAACAACAGGAATAGCAAAATGGAAATCAAGATTCCACTCATCAGCAACCCTCCTGCCTCTCATGGAATCAACACCTTTGATGACTACAGATTGAGCTTTCATCCTCACATCAGCAATGATCTGCCCCAACACCTCTTGGCTACTCCTAGCAGGTTCCAAATGCACTCTCCTATTCCTCTCCCACCAAATGTGATAGATAAACCCATTAAAAGCCAACCTGCCTAAGAGAGCAATGCCATCCTTCCCTCTAAACATAGAAGAGCACCATTCCACTTCCTTGGCCCAGTCACCTCAGGTAACTTTCACAATGCCTAGCACCATAGCTTTTCCCTTTCTTGCTTTCTTCTCATTTCTTGTTGGATTGTCTCTTGTTGGAGAGACTTACTACAATGATTACTGGTCTTGGAAATAGTGTCTGATTGTCTCCCTGATTCATGGCACGACCTTCTTTGGAGGAAATGTCGGGTAAGGGGAGACGACGCTCTTTCTCCCTTCACCTGGTGGTGAAGAACCAGGTTCGTTTGGATCTGATTCTTTGCCAAAATAGAGTGCTACTGGTGAGAAGGGATCGGATCAGTCAGCTGCTGAGGGTGCTTATCCTCATCGGCCTGACTGGGCTTCATTATTTCTGCGTAAGAAGACTACTGTTCGAACTCCATTGGTGTACACTGCTCCCACTGTTCTTGAGGGTAAAACAGTGGTTGACTTCTCTGTGTCTGATTTTGAGGAGGAAAGAAGAGAGTGTGAGTCCTGGCTTGTTGGTTCATTTGTGGGTACTCACCTCTCTTATCCAGCTGTTCTCAATGCTCTTGTTAAGGCTTGGAAGCCTAAAGGTGAGATGAAGCTAACTCTTTAAGGTGATTCTGTATTCTTTATGCGATTTTCCCTTGATGAGGATAGGGAGAAGGCTCTTGATCATGAGCCTTTATTCATAATGAATACGGATACCCCTCCATGAGCTTTGACAATGTTGTTGATCAATTCCATGATAAGTACTGTTTTACCCACTCCAGCCCCCCCGAATAGTCCTATTTTTCCCCCACGTCGATAAGGAGCTAAAAGGTCCACTACTCTAATTCCTGTTTCAAAAATAGATAATTTGGTATCTAATTGTATAAAGGCAGGCGCAGATCTATGAATAGGAGATGTTGTGCGAGTATCTACAGGACCTAAATTATCAACAGGCTCTCCAATAACGTTGAAAATTCGTCCTAGAGTCGCCCCCGTATCAATCACCTCCATTCCTCTCGTCAGACCATCCGTAGCACTCATAGCTACAACTCTAACTCGATTATTTCCTAATAATTGTTGTACCTCACAAGTGACATCAATTTGCTGTCCGACAGTATCTCGACCCTTAACTACCAAAGCGTTGTAAATATTAGGCATCTTACCCGGGGGAAAGGCTACATCCAATACCAGACCAATGATTTGAGCGATACGCCCCAGGTTTTTTTCTTCAAGTGCGGAAACCCCAGAACCAGAAGTAGTAGGATTGATTTTCATAATAAAAATAAAGTGAAATATGTCGAAATTTTTTACAAGCCGAATAAAATAAATGTCCGATAGCAAGTTGATCGGCTAATTCAATAAGAAATAGGAGTTAGTACTCGATTTCGTTGGTACCATCCAACCGAATCCAATTCAATTCTTTACTCTTTACTCATTCAATGAGTGAATTTTCAAGTTTCACCGACCTATTTTCAAAATATCAAGTAGATGGATAAGAATCATGAGGGAGTGTTTCATTTCTCTATCATTATAAATGATCCCATCCATATCATCTATGGAATTCGAACTTGAACTCTATTTATGATTCATTATTTCTATCACATTGGTCGTAGTTTTTCAGCATATCGATTTCTGCCTACTTGTTTTATACCCCTTCAGGTTCGAATTCCGGATAGTTTTACATCTAGGATTTACATATACAACATATAACACTGTCAAGAGCGAATTTCCTATTATTTAGATATTTAGATTCAAAAAAAGTAAGAGATTAGAAACTTGAAAAACAGGGATTGGGTTGCGCCATACATACATTCGGGTATTTTTGATAAAGTTGGGAGCTAGGCAGGAAACTGGTTACAAAGTTGGGGGTTATTGGGAAATAACCCTATCAGAAATTATGAAGTTAAAATGAGCAATCATACAATACTAGAAGAATGATAGAACAAAATGTGGAAGACTAAAGAGATTCCTAGTTATTGTTTAGCTTTAAACTCAAAAACTTCATTTTAGATATTCTAGGTATGGTATTTGTATAATAAGGTCACATCCTTGACCATAGTACCATACCTTGAGTGTATATAAATGGGTTCATACCTTGAGTAAACAAACCCACAAAATTTGTTCTCCAAATTTCAAAACTTTATCTCCAAATTTTTACAAAATCGGGTTAGATTTTGAGTATTCGAAGAGCATACTAAGATGGATAAAGTTAACAATAATGCACAAGTCAAACCAGAGAATACTCGTAATAGAGCACAACGTCGGGTCACACACAATTTATGCGAGTTGATCTCTATCAAGAACATGCACATTCGGAAGTGCTACGTCGCCAATGTGATAGATTGTGTATAAGAGTTCTTGTATTCCATGATTTACTATGAAAATCCCACGTTTAGGCAATACGAAAAAGCACTTCAGCGCCTAAGAGTTGGAGATCCGCGAATGAGACTTCGGTTACAAAGGCGTGTTTCATTTATGGTTGGAGAGAACATTACTCATCTACATTCTCCATTTCCAATCCGAAATGAACATGGCGAGTACAATAAGGAACACCAAACTGCATTTTTCAGGGACTGAAATGTGATAGCTACACAATTTCCCTTACCATTGAAAGCAGGCTCACCAGAGCTTCCAGGTTCGTAGCAGTATCCATCTGCAAAGCAACCATGTAGATGAAATCTTCTTCGAGGATAAAAGGAAAGAAGCAAACGAAAATCATCACTGAAATTTGATTCTATACCTGAAATCCTGATAATTCATTTGGTCCGTGGGTATATCTCCATACGCAAAACTACACGATCTGGAAATTAAATCTCCTGCAACAGTGCCAGAATCTTGAAGTGCATGGAAAGACCCGAATTTGACTAGTAAAACTCGTTCGTGAACTCATTATCTAAACTCTAATGGGACATTTTTCTTAAACACATTTCCTCCTATTTCAGGTTCACCAAGTACAAAACTTGGATAGGTGGAGTTAAATATGGTTGTCAGTGAGGTAGTATCAAATTCTGGAACGAATATTAATGTAAAATGTGTACATGAAATGAATATGCATCCACCCTTGAATACGTACAAGAACATGTGGACACAAATAAACTCCAACGAGCGTCACACACTACCACCACTCCAACACACAGAATAATGAAGGCAAATAGAAACAAAAATACGAACACTTATACGAGCACAATAAACAAAGACGGGCACCAACTCCAACACTGAGTCAAACAAAACTACCAATCAAACACAAAAAGAAATATTAACGCACAAACAAACACAAATACGAGCACAAAGAGCAAACCCAAAGACAAAAACCAAACACCCACAAACACAATCACCAAATACAATCACGAACACCAAACATAACCACAAACACATACAAAAACAATTGCCAAGAGAAACAAAAATACATACCAAAAACTGAACAGTTATATGAACACAAACAGACACGCAAACACACAAACACAAATGCAAGCACAAGACTCCGACAACTCAACCAAAACCACCAATCAGACACAAATATGAATAGGAACACAAATAAAAATGCACAAGCGACCAAACATTTAAACGAGCACAGACAACGAACACAAAAATCAAACACTACCACAAACACCAAACATAGACCTCACACACAACCACATACAAAAACAAACATAAACCCAGGAATGAAAAGTTATACGAACACAGACGAACACACAAATACACAAACACAACCACCAATTAAAGACATACATGAACAGGACCACTTACGTACAAACGATCACTTATGAACCCGAACAACAAACATAAATACAAAGAACAAACCCAACCACAAACACCAAAAACAACATCCACAAGCACAAACACATACAAACTCATGGCCCCAACTTGAGTTGGGATCTATATCTGAAAGGTCAATAGAATAGCTTCGAGCATCTTTTTTCCCGCTTTCTCCTGTCGTGTCCACAGGTGTTTACATGGACAAAAACATGGATACTTGACTCATGTACATAACAATTTACAATCCAGAAGGGACCCCAGACGGTTACTTGACAAATATTGTCTTTATGTGATCACCTATATAGATAAGAACCATTAATGGTTCAAAAAGACAGGGGTCCAACGGTGGTCTTTAATTTTATCGGACTCAATACATTTAAATGCGTTTCTTAATTTCCTTTCTTGAAGCTTACTTACGACTTCGCTTCATAAACATTTTTAGAATGTCTTATTAGATTAACAATCGTAGTTATCAACTGAGATAAGATATAAAAAAACAAATGAAATAGAAGAAAGGATACATGAATACATACAACAATGGCGACAAATAATCGCCATATCCTCGAAAGTGCCATCAGCTCACTATAGAGGTCTCGACCACCTCGGCACTCATATCCTACATAACATGTATTTATAGTTTTATACACATGTAAGTTAAATGTTCATCAAGAACATGTAATATCAAACAACAAGAACAAGGAGAGAGAGAGAGAGAGAGATGAACATGTGCATAACAACCTTACCTTTTTACCACAAGCACTCGTAGATTTGATAAGGTAAGTGATATGCTCTACATTCGCTTGTAGCTACAAATATGAAGAAAAAGAAGTCAAAATTGTTTTTGAATTTAATTTTACAATTGCCTTTTTTTGGTCCAATAAAATTACATATTAGAGAGCTGACATTTAAGTTTTGTTTGAGATTTTCCGATGAAAATATGGCGATTGGTATTTATAGAGCATGAAATGCTCTTTACAAAGCTAAAGAGCTTGATAATATGATTCGACTCAACATAGAGTTGTTCCTTCTGATATTGGGCCTCCATTTATCCCAGGCTTATAAGAGTCGTTTCTTCTGCTATAAGAGTAATTGACAAACAAATGTTTGTAAGAAAATGGAATTATGAATATACTTCTGATAACCATAGATCGAAGATAACCCCAAAATACCAGGCTATAAGAGTTGTTTTCTTCTGCCCTTGGGTCTGCATTTGTCTGAGCATCCTTTAAGGTGTGTTTTCTCGCCAGCATACTTGGCAAAAATAAAGGAAAATATCAAAAATCCAACACAAATTTAGTACAGAAAATTCATGCCCAGCATAC
>BEHA01050345.1:0-17378 GCA_002897215.1 Eschscholzia californica subsp. californica | reverse complement strand
AATTAAGTTCTTTATTCCAAATATGGTACCTAAACAAGAAAAACACATAAAATGTTATTGATAACACTCGAAAACGAACTAACTAGGCTTAGTTAGGCTCTCCAAATGTGACATTTTCGTGTCACATCACACCCCCGGTCGTTGCTTCAGCTACCAGGGTTGTTTTGTCTGCTTAAGCATATGAATAGTTTCGCAAGGACTTCTTCTAAGGATCCTCAGTGGGGACTGCGTTTCACTCGAGTAAAGTGAGTTTAACTAGGACTTCGCCTTATAAGGTTTCTGGTCGTTGTCGTAGCTACCAGAGTTGCCTAATTTGTCGGCTTGAGCACTTCAGTTTAACTAGGACTCCTCATTGGGATCTTGGTGAAGGGTCAGTTTTACTCGAGTAAAGTTTCAGTTTAACTAGGACTGCTCCTTAAGGTTTATGGTTGTCGCCTTAGCTACCAGAGCTACCTGTTTTACCAAAGCAAAATGAGTTTGACTAGGATTCCTCCTTGAAGCCTCTGGTTGTCTCCTTAGCTACCAGGGCTACTTGTTTTACGGAAGCAAAGTGAGTTTGACTAGGACTCCTCCTTTTATAGTGTCGCCTTTTCGCTAAAAATATTTTGTTTATTCATAAAATATGTAGCTTGTAGCGCTACTTCTCCGCCTAACAGCTTTATTCGCAAAATTAAACGGAAATTAAAAAGTGATGGTAACCTACGTGGTCGTTGACTTTCAGTCCTGCATGTCAGCTGTAGGGTCTCCGTAAAAAGCTTTATCTCCTCCGACGGTGCCCGGCTTTGTGGTTTCTTTTTCACAGCCCTGAGCGGAGATTAGGTAGCACTCTCTGGCTACTTTCTGATTTCCTTTGACCGTTCCTATGAGATTCGTTCCCGAGATTGGGAATTTCATCACGAGGTGGTTCATAGAGATTATCGCTCCTGACTAACTCAGGAAGTTCCTGCCCAGTATGATGTTGTAGGCATGCATCTTATCGACTATGGAGAAATTTAATATTATCGGTTTTTTTGTTTCTCCCTCTCCTATCAGCACGGGTAAAAATGATGTCCCGTCGGTTTCGACCTTATTGTCGCCAAACTCTGTTAAGCAAGACTTATATGATTTAGGATGGTGAAGACTTACCCCGAGTTTTTGGGAGCATGTTCGGCTCATGACTTCAGTCGAGCTTCCTATGTCGATTAGGATGCGCCCTACCCTCCAATTGGCTACTACTGCCGTCATCACCAGTGGGTCCGCGTGGGGGTTTATTACCCCCACTAGGTCGTCGTCAGTGAAGACGATGGGTGGCGTCTCCACACTGGGTTTGATAAACAGAACTAGTGGGGTCTTCGCCTCGTTTGCATATCTGCGTTGTTCTCCTTTGATAGTTCCGCCGAGAGTCATCCTGAGATAGTATTAGTGTTTCCATGACCCCGGTTGGTGACTCTAAGCCTTTGGTTGCTTTTTGATGGTCGGACTCTGTTCGTCGGAATCTAGCCCAGATCCGATTCCTGCTCTATTTGACGACCTTTTATTCTTGTATTCGTAAGGTTGTTGCTCCTTCCAGATGTAATTATCCAGCTCACCTTTCCTCTCCATTTCTTCGGTGAGGACAATATTCAGTTTTGTGACCGTAGCCTCGGTGAAAGGCGCACCACACGGTCATGCCAAACTCCTCCTTATCATCGTTGGGTCTGGGAAGTTCCGTTTTTCCTTTCGCTATGAGTATCTGCAAAATTTCCTCTCTACCTTTCACCAACGGGGTATAGGTGGCAAAGTCAGACCTGGGTCTTCTGTTTCGTTCTCGTTCCCTGTGAGACATGACTTCCTCTCGTTCTTTCTTTCAGATCGGTTCGCTTTCATACGGGATGTTTGCCACCTCCTTCATCCGTTGGTAGTTTTCTTCTTTCCTGATGAATTGTTGCACCGCCTCTATTAGCTCTGCCAAGGTGTCTGGTTCCTTGCCTGAGATGTCCATGATGACATCATCCTGCCTGACGCCTCTCAATAGGGCAGAGAAAGCAACCTTTGGTTCCAGGTCAAGGACCTGCACCATGAGGTTGCGGAATCTCTGTCAATAAATTGCCAAGGTCTGGCTTTTTCCTTCAACCACGTTGAACAGCTCGTCGGACTTTTTTTTAATCGTTGTGCTTCCTCGGAAAGCGTCGCAGAAGACCTGGGCGAGTTGTCCAAAAGATTTGATTGATCCCGGGGACAGCGCTTGATACCATGTCTGGGCTGGTCCTTTTAGGATGGTAGCGAAGACTATGCACCATACGTTCTGATTGGTCGTGTGTAAGTTCATTACTGAAGCGTACTTGTTGATGAACACCACCGGGTCCTCCAAGCCGTGGCAATTATCTAGTGCTGGACACTTGAAGTTCTTCGGCTTCTCAGATTCTAAAATCTCTTGGCAGAGAGGGGGTTGGTGGATTACTGCTTTTCCCCACAGCTTTTCCTTCTCTCTTTCTCGAGTTAGCTCTGCTACTTTATGTATGAGCACATCGCAAACGGTTGGGTCATCCGTACACCCTTCGCCGACCCCCTTCTTTTGAAGGATGTATGTTCGGTTCGGATCTAATGTTTCGTATTCTTCTAGGATGTTCTCCAAGCGCATCTAGTCGCCAGATTGTAAAGTCAAATCTCCAGAAGAGAATGAATTACAGGGTGAGATAAGTCTCCGCGCGTATCTTCTGATTACTTCTTCTCTCTCTTCTGGTGCCACAGTTTTCCAGGGCACTGATGGGCCTAGAAAGTTTCCTAAATAGGTCACCACCCGCAAGTATACGGGCGTCAAGTAATAGTTCCGGTAAGAGCGGTTCGTTCCTCAGAGACTAAGTCAATCTATTCTGACTCCTATAACTAATTTGGATTTACTTTGGTGTAAAATGTTGTGGTGGGAAAAATAATAAATAATTCAAAAATGACGGGAAAATAAAGTGTAAAGAGAAGTTTTATATGGAGAAAGTCTAGGGTTTCGGAATCCACCTAAATATGCGTAAACTATTGCCTAATTAGTGACAACTCAATCTTCTATAACTCAAGGAGAGACAAATCTATCATCCTCGGAAAATACAACTTTCTTAGAAAAAAATATAATGTTTTGATTTCAAAAATAAATATTCAAGTGATAATCTAACTATTAACTATCAAATCCTAAGCATGAGACATTAAAGACACTTAGTCTAAACATGAATCATCAAAATATAAGTATAGTTGATGAAAGACATATCATGAATTTAAATAAGAAAAATTAATTTATCATTTAAAAGTACTTCGAAGATTTTAGGTATGAGTTGAAAAAGTCAGACATTTACGCGATACTAAGGTTTCATCCTAACCCTAGATCGGGAAAGTTAGTTACCCATGATAGATGAGAGCATAATAATGATTAAAGAGAAGAAATATAACAACATTAAAGAAAGAAAAAGAATCGGAGAAGAAAACACCTTTTTTTTTCACGTAATTTTCCCTCTGCGCAGCCAAACAGACCCTTAGGGAAGTGTATTTTCCTTCTGGTTTTGCTGAATTCTGTCAAACAGACCCTTAGGAAAATAATTTTCTCGTCTTCCGGAAATGATTTTCTGGTGAGAAAATTATTTTCCTCGACTTGTTTTTTCTCTCTCTCTCGGTTTTCTCTTTCTTTCTCACTCTAAACTTTCTCTTTCTCTCTCTAAACAATAATATAGCTCTCTTTCTTTCTTTCTCTAACAGGAACAGTAAAGGGAGAAGAAGATAAAGAGATTTAACAAGAATCGGTTTTATTAATTTCAAAATCTCTCCCTCTCTCTCTCTCTACAGTATCTCTTTCCCTCTTAACTCTTTCTATCTAATCTTCTCTCTCTCACTAAGAGAATAATCAGAAGAAGAAGAGGAAAAAGAAACAGAACTTTAAACTCCAAAACTCTCTTTAGCTCTCGGTTCTCTCTTTTTAATCTCCTGTGTCTGTTTTAGCCGTCGAGAAGAGATATCATTGTTTTCTTCTCCAACCGAGCTCTTATACCCGAGACCCCTAAAACTTCCTCTCTCAATCACCACGATTCTCTTCACTTTCCATCTCTATCTCTCTTTCCTTTCTTCTCTCTCGGTATCTTTCTTTATTTCTATCTTTGAAAATATCCAACAGCTTCAATTCCTTCTATGTTTATATTATCTTTCCTTTAATCTCATCAAATCATCTCAATCTCTGATCCACGTCCCTCTCTCTCTTTTTACTCTAAACAGTACGTCTAGGAAGATAATCATGTAAGAGAAAGTAAAGAGAGTGAGGGAGAAATCACAACTCACCTCTTTCCTTCTTCATGGTTCTCTTTATATTAATAGAGATGAGAGATAGAGGGAAAGGGACGTTAGAGAGGATATTTGATTTGCTTGCTGTCATTGGTGGCGATTCAGTGTATCTCGGAGTAGCTGGAGCTTGTACGGCGCATCCCAAGATTCAGCCACGTGTTGCTGAAGGCGAATCAGCCGCTGGATCACGGGGTAGTCTCTTGCATTAGTTGTACTGACCCATGAACTCCCGGCGTACCACCCTGTGTGACCGAAGAAAACCCGAAACCAATCCAAGCCGTCGGGTTCATCCATCTTGCTCGCCACGTGTTGCTGAAGGGATATATGCTCACTTTAGTCTACTTGCTTTGACCCCAACTTTGACCTGCTCCTATTTTCGCATTCGGACTCCGATTCCACTTTCGCTTTCGCCGATGGATTTGTATTGGACTCTACTTTCACATGAGCAGTAATATTGACCAGAATACCCTTGTCATTAAAATGACCAAAAATGCCCCTCAAGTATGTCTATCACGATGTTTTCACATCGAACTCCGTAAATGAGACTTGAGAAAGAAAACCAAACAAATCACCAGAGTAACCGCTCGAACTGGACTAACTAACCCAAGTTAAGAGATTCAGATTGGACATTTTCATGTCTCATCAGCCACCTTTGCCTTGCAGAGGCTTTCCTCCAGTTGTTTTGCCTTCTCATCCCTACGGAGGTAGTCAGCCTTGACTTGCTCTAGCTCAGCTATGAGCTCGACTCTGTTGCGGAGTCTATGTGGTGACCCGTGTGGGGTGTGTTTCCCTGAAGACATGTTTACCTGAGGGACTCAAAGAAATAGTTAGTTTGAAAAGTTTGTTAAATAAGATTCGGGTTACCGAGTTGATGATTTTGCTGGAGAGACACCCTCCTTCTAGCCCCAAATCCTGATGTCAAAAATGGATTTTCGTTAGATCAACATGAAATAGGGAGTTGATGCATGACAGCCTCCGTTATGTTTGAATCCTCCGTTATCTTGGGGATTGATTAGGTCTGCGTTTCTGCTTTCAACTCCGCTTCTCTTTGATCCAGCTCCTGGCTCCAGTTCCTCGCTCCTTGCTTCTGCTCATTTCTCCTTGCTCTAGCTCTTTGCTCCTGTTCGTCTGTTCTCGAGGGAGGAAACCTGCAAAGGATTCGAAAACCGCTACGACACTCAAGCCTGTCAGGGTGCTCTTTGCAGTAAAAGAATGAATACTTATTGATCCTTTTGGGGGGCGAGTTATGAGAACTCTGAGTTTCTTGTGATCTTTTTTGGGTAAAGAGATCTTGTCCTGTAAAGGACGATGTGGAGGGTCTTTTATAGGCCAACTGTGATTAGTGGCGGTGGTGAGGCGGTTGCCGTCAATCCAAAGAGAAAGTTTCCTCCCTTGAGTATCTAGGGTTTCTCTTGGAGTATATCCCGGATCTTTGATGAGTGGAAGTTCCTAAGTTCAAGGGTTTTCCGTAAATATCTTGTCGGTGTGATAGACTCTAAAAGAGAAGTTTCCTCCTTTTTATACGTGGAGTTCAAACTGGCTTAAACACTTCGAGATGTGTGGTCGACTGAGATCTTTCTAGAAGTTTCGGGATTAAGTCGGTAGGTAGCTTGGCGCTGCTGCCTCCCCAGTTCTGGGCGTAAGACACTGGTCGAACCTGTGTGGACCCCCCTCAATTCTTTGAAGACCCCAGGACTGATCTGTCCATGCCAAGAGCGTCTTGCAGGGCTGGTTGTTTCTGGCCGACCTTCCAGTTAGGGGAATATACGGTGGACCATCAGGAGCTCAGCGGTCCTACTGCCTTAAGCCGGTTTGATCTAGTAGACTTCAGGTCTGATCTTAACTCTTCAGACGTTAGTCAACGTCTGGATATTTTATGCATCATTAGGTACCATTTCAACAAGGTTTTGATAAAGTACTTTGTCAAAATTACTTCTATTTCTATTGTCATAGTTAAAGAAAGAAGGAATAGGTCTTTGATGAAGTGGAGATGACTGATTTTAACCAGAAAGTCATGATTTTAAATCCCCATTTTCGTGTAAATCTAAGAGATGTTGTTGCTTAAACATTGTTGTAGATTTGAATCAGAAACCCTAGAAAATCTGATAGGATTAATACAGTGTAAGTAGAGAAAAAATTACTATCAGAATTTTAGAAAAATGATCTGGACCATTGGCATCCTCAACGGTCCAGATCATATTATAGAGGAAGGATCTTAAGGTAAACACGGTGAAATTGAGGACCTAAGTGTAAGTTCTCTATAATTCTATAGAATCACGTGATTCCGCCAGGTGTCATTTTCCTATTCGTTCGCTTTTTACTTCGCTTTTACAATTCGCTCTAAATAGCATTTCTCTTTTTTTAGTAGCATATCTGTAGCAGTTTTAAGACATGAATGGAAAGTGAATTACCTAAGATATATACGTCCATAGAACTTGAGATCCATATTTTTGGCCCGAAGAGAGTGTCAAGTGCTATGGAAGTTGTTATTTTGTTTTTTGAAAACTACAGCTGTTTTTTTTTGTCAATGCCTGACTTAGTAAGTCTTAAGTTACCAAATTATTGTATTATTGCTTCAAATTCTTATCTCGTCCATACTTCAGGTTATTTAGTAAAATATTTTAGATAAAGATTATCGATCTCGTCCATACTTAAGAAAGGTAAATTATTATAGATAAAGAATATCCAACATAACGTAAGTGAGTAGAACAATAGCTTTCAAGTATTTGACTAAACAAAACATAAACACTACTTAAAATTTTATTGAAGGAACACTTGATTATTGCAATATTCTCATCTCTCTCCGTTTTAAGGGTAACCACAATTACCATAACCTGTAAAAATATTTATGCCCCCTCGAAAAAATATTCTCCTCTCTCCGTTAAAGGGGAGTCACTATCCTTGGAACGTAGGTTTGTTAGATTCGCAATAGGAGGAGCCCACTAGAGTGCCTTCATAGTCGTTGATCTCTCGAGAGGGTATTCAACCCTAAGATGTCTGTCACCTTAGTCTGCGCATTGCTAGTAGAAGTGGTCTTCTACTCCTTTAAAGTAGCGTAAGAGTCGGTATCTACCATGACCCAACGTGTAGAGAAATACTATGAATTTAGCTTACCCAAACCTCCACGGTCTAGCCACGTGGGTGCATGCTAGATGGAGCCCTAGTAGACTGACACGTTAGACGAGGATTGTCATGCCAGGAGAGTGGGCTAGAGCAATCATGTCAGACTTATTGAGCCTGCTAAGCGTGTTGGGCTTGCTAGGTGAGGAACTTTGAATGGCCTTCCTTGCTAGGCTAGTTGGGCTGCTAGGGGGACGCCCTTGACGTTTTATGAAAGTGGTCATCGAGAAAAGGTCCAATACGAACTCCACTTGTGTTAAGGCCCATGCCGTTTTTTGCCAATACAAATATGTTGAAATTTGTAACTCATCCATGCTTGAAGGGTGAGTATCCAATAACTCATATTTATCATTAGCCCAGGGGAAGTATTAGCTCAAACTTTATATTTAACATCCCCATCACGTGAAAATCTTAATAGATTGGTAAACTCATATTTATCATTAGTTGGATTTGATTTCTTGGTACTTACTATAAATTAGAGTTAGTACTTAATCTATCTCATAATTATAGTTTTAATTAGTTTAAACAATGATTAACGTAGAAGTCACACTAGAGTACTAGACTGCAGGAGTACGTCATCAAGGATACTTTGGCCATTTCATCAAAATCTTAGGAAAAAAAATTTGGTGGGGTCTGAAATTTTTACTGCCTGATAAAGTTGAAAGGGTTTTGGCCTCTCTCTGAAAAAGTTGTTAGAGGGAAACTGAACAAAGAAGAGAGAGAGAGAGAGAGAAAGTGAACAGAGAGTAGTGAGAGAAAGTGAATTGAGGAGACTGACCAACTGATACTATTACCTGTAAATTTCTCCTCTTTTGTTTTTTAGTTTCTTTCTTCTTTCTTCTCCTGCTTCTGTTTGTTCTCTGTGAAAACCCTGGTTTAAACTCTACTTCAGATCTCTTACAATGTCGGCACTTTAGCAACTCTTTGACTTCCATTATCAAACTTTGTCAAGCTTAAAATCTGGATCTCTATTAAACTACTAAGGTTTCTTCTCTAAGCAATAACCATGATTTCTTCAAAACCCAAGTAAGAATTTCTCTCTCTCTCTCTCTCTCTCTCTATATATATATATATATATATATAGATAGATAGATAGATAGATAGATCTGATGTATAGTTACATCTTTTAAGTTTAGCCACTATTAGTTTCTTTTCTTGGTAGTATGGATCTAGGATTTATAAAACTGATTTGGGCGGTTTTTAATTTGTTTGGGGTGTGTGAGGGACATTTGAATCTGGGTGTTTCTTCATTTGGACTTCTATTCCTTTTTTGGTAAACTTATTGGGTTTGATCTATGTGACCAAGTGTGTTTATTTTAAGGTTTTTTTTCCCCTTTTCTTGATCATGAGATCAAGATTGCTTATTTGCATGATTTGATTCCAGGGATCATCTTCATTTGGGTTGTTATTATGTAGATTATGGGTTTGATTTGATCCAACTTTATACTGTTGTATGATTTGATGATTCGATTTTACTTGCATTTAGGTTTTGATCTGATTTATGTGATTGTGAAATTTGGGGTTTTAACAGATCTGGTTTAGCTGAATCTCCACAAAACAAAACTTCACCTGCAACTCCACAAAGCAAAACCTCACCGACAACTCCCTTGAACAAGACTTCTCCTGCAACTAGTAGGGTTAGCAAATTAGGTAGGGGAGTGACGAAACCAAACAATGGTTCTCCTTCACCAGTTCAAAATTCGAATTCTCGTCTTTCAGTTGATCGATCAGCAAAATCAGTTGAACCGAAGACTCCGGTCGATCGCCGATCTCCGAGGATTCTTACCACTCCTACCACGCCTGATGTAAGTTGACTGAATAACCACCGAATTACAAACACGGGTCATTGAGAATTTCTTATTTTGGATCTTATATTTTGGTTGCAGAGACATTCACCACGTACATTGAAAGGATCGGAGCTGCAAAACCAGTTAAATCAAGCTCAAGCAGAGTTGGAGAAGTCAAAGGAGCAATTGGTATTGGTTGAGAAGGAGAAAGGTCAAGCTCTGGAGGAGTTGAAAGAAGCAAAGAGAATAGCAGATGAGGCAAATGAGAAACTTGGGGAAGCCATAATTGCTCAAAAACGAGCTGAAGAGAGCATGGAGATTGAAAAATTCCGAGCCGACGAATTGGAGCAAGTTGGAATTGTAGCTGCTCAGAAGAAAGAAGAAGAATGGCAAAAGGAGATAGAAGATGTTCGAAACCAACATGCTGTAGATGTGTCTGCCTTACTTTCTACCACGCAGGAACTGAAAAAGGTGAAACAGGAACTAGCCATGACTTCAGATGCGAAGAATCAAGCAATGAGCCATGCTGAAGATGCCATGAAGGTGGCAGAAGTTCATGCTGAAAAGGTAGAATCACTTACTACAGAGTTGATGAAACTGAAGGCTTTGCTAGATGTAAAGCTAGATAGAGTAAACAATGAGACAGCTGATTTGGTAAAGCAGCTCAACTCTGAGGTCGACTCTTTGAAAATTGAACTTGAGAAAGCAAAATCTACCGAGGCAAAGTTTGCAGAAAAAGAAGAGCTAATTGAGGAATTACGGCTGGAGGTCAACTGTCTGAAAGAAGAACTCAAGAACGAAAAATCTGCTGAGCTAAAGTTGGTTGAGGTTGAAGCTATACTTGAGCAGTCAAGGGTTGAAGTAGATCATCTGAAGCAAGCACTTGAGAAATCAAAAATTGACGAGGAAGAATTGGTTGAAAAAGAAGCTTTAATTGAACAACTAAGGGTCGAGTGGGATATGTTGAAACAAGAAGTCAAGAAATTAAAAGCTGTTGAGGCGACATTGGGTGAAAGAGAATCTCGTATTAAGCAGTTGACAGTTGAAGTAGACAGTGCAAAGAAATCTGAACAAGATGCAATCAGTTTAATGGAGGAATGGCAGAAGAAATCCCACGATTTAGAGATTCAGATTGAGGAAGCAAATCGTTCGGAGAGATCTGCATCAGAGTCTTTGGGCTCACTTATGGAACAGCTAGAGGGAAAGATTGGTTTGCTTCAAGACACAGAGTCCGAAGTTGCTTCTCTTACAGAAAAAATCGAGTCCCTAGAGATGTCTATATCGAGAGCTAGAGGGGATCTTGAGGAATCAGAGCAACGCTATGATACCATAAAAAAAGAAGCATCTGAAATGGAAAAGATGATCGAATCACTTAACTCAGAGCTGGAAACTGTGAAGGAGGAAAAGCTGCAAGCATTAGACAATGAAAAACTTGCAGCTTCAAGTGTTCAAAATTTATTGGAGGAAAAGAACGAGCTTATTAACAAGTTAGAAGCTTCTAGAGACGATGAAGATAAGAGTAAGACAGCAATGGAAAGCTTAGCTTCAGCTTTACATGAAGTTTCTTTGGAAGCAAGAGAAGCTAAGGAAAAGCTTTTATCGAAGCAAACTGAACTTGAGAATGCGGAAAATGAAGTAGAGGATTTGAAGTTGCTTTTGAAAGCGACAAATGAGAAGTACGAAAACATGCTTGACGTGGCAAGGAATGAGATTGATCTTTTGTCAGACACTATTCAACAATCCAAGATTGAATTTGAGAATTCTAAATCAGCTTGGGACCAGAAGGAGAAAAGTCTTGTCAGTTCTATAAAGAAAATGGAAGAAGAAACTTATCATGTCAAAAAAGAAACTGACAAATTGATTAGTTCACTCAACGAAGCACATGAAGAAGCTCAACTGGCAAAGAAAGATGCCATTCAGATGCAGATCAACTTAGAAGAAGCGGAATCCGAGGTGAGTTCTTTGAGGGGATTGGTGGAGGAAGTCAAAGTTGAGAGTATGATACTCAAGGAGAAATTTCTAGATAAAGAGACTGAATTCCAAAGTATTACCCAACAAAATGAAGAGCTTCGTGTCAAAGAAGGAAATGCGCGGGAAAAAGTTGAAGAGTTATCGAAGCTGCTTGAAGAAGTAGAAGTCAAGAAGTCCGTGGAAGAAAATGTAGACCTCTCTGATAGTGACAACGAATATGATTTACTCCCCAAAGTGGTGGAGTTCACAGAGGAGAATGGAAATGCAGCAGAAAAGGAGAAACCCAAGATTCAAGCTCCATCTTCAAATGTTGAAGATCGCGAAAAGGATGAAGACGTCCTGGAAAACAAGGTGCAGAATGGCAATGGAAATCAGAAACAAGAAGAAGATGAAAACAACTCAGACGAAGGGGAGGTTAAAATGTGGGAGAATTTCAAGATTGGTGAGAAAGACTACTTGCCAGAGAAGGAGCCTGAGCCAGAATCATTTGAAGATGAACTGGAATCTAAAGTAGACGATGAAAGCTTAGATCAGGTAAATGGATTATCATCAACAGAAAACATCGAGAATGGAGCAAGCTCTCCCACAAAGCAAGTATCTCAAAAGAAAAAGAAGCCATTGCTCTCTAAGTTCGGAAGCTTATTGAAGAAGAAAAGCAGCACCAAACAGTGAGTAGAAAACTGTTCCAAACCCGGAATAGCGAAACACAGCATTACTAGATGGAGCGAATGGGCTAAATCATAGGCAAGTCTGTTCTGTTTTACGTTCTACATTTGCATCATAATGTGCCTTATTGTCTCCTTCCTTGAGTTATTATCATCATCATCATCATATAGAATATAGTATTACTTTTAGATTGTTCATTATAATGTGATTCTTCTCCCCTTCTTGAGTGGAGTTGAATTGCAGTTATTTGTGTATCTTAAGCATTTGTCTTTTTATTTGGCTCAATTTCATGGAGAGGTTTGTGTTAAGTTTCTATATTAATTGTAATTTCTTCTTTGCTTCGAAACATTAATTTCATTAAAATTCTATCTTGTCTCTAAATAATAATGCAGATCGTTTTCTTTCCTTTTGTTTCAAAGAGGAATATATCGGTGTCTTACTATATTAATCTTGATCGACGGATTAAGTTTAAATCTGTTTTTTATATTTGCACGATTTGTACATCATGTGGTTGTGTCGAAATTATGCAGAAGTATACACCCAAATTCGTTTTCTGACCCTCCCTTCAACTTCATTGATCTGTAAAATATGTGATATTATCTGTCTATACCAAGTTAAGAGATAAAGTTGTTGAATTCTTCATTCATACAGTAATACTATTGACCATTTGAACTGTTACTATTTTCCATATTCTAGATTCAAGTAACTGCGATGGCTTAGACATCTTTCACATGGAAATACCACTTCTTGATTATACAAATCAACAATGAATAAGAAAGGATTAACATTACATGTGAAGAATGGAAAGTGAAACGTGGGTTTGATAGCTGTGCACAACCACATGCATGATGCATCCTAGTGTTAATGGAACAATAATTGATTAGAGTGCTCCAAAACAAATGACCTTATTGGGTTATTATTCTCTAATTAACTATACATAATTAGGTTTATTAATTGTTCCATATAGTCACCATCAGACAATCAAATCTTTTTCATTTACCATTAAACAATATCAGGTGGGTGTTCTTGTATTATATGTATTCGAGGATCCGTGTCTAGACAGGTACAGACAGTTTTATATTCTCAATTGTTGGAGATAAGCTTGGGAGATGTAATCTTAGTCATTGAAAATAAGTTGGGGGGTAATAATCTTAACTCTTTGAAATTAGTTTGGAAGATATAATCTCAATCTTTAGAGATAAGTCTGGAAGGTGTAATCTTAGTCATTTTTTTTTGAAATCTGATAACTTCATTGATAGGGCAAAGCCAAGATGGATTACAATAAGAAGTTAAAAGAAAAAACAAAACACAAAGAAGTAACCCTATGCCCACTACTTATGAAGAAGAAGACAATAGTTTCTGTGTGTCTTTGGTGGTTCCCCCATTACCACCATGTCCACCATATTTCAGGTAGTTGAGTAACTAACTTTGAGTGGGGCAAAGCTTGTAACCGTTTGCCCTCCACGAATTGAATTGATCGGAAAACCTCCATCGGTTCTCGGTCGGAATCTTACTCGCATTGTCAGGTCAGCAGTATCCTTCATGCAACCCGAATCTTGAGTCTCACCCCGATCTCTAATTTTCGTTTCTCACAACTGCAATACTTTGATTAATCTCTCTATCTTCTCAAACCTAAGTTGAGCATGATGAGTTTGAATTTGGACAAGGAATCACGATGAATCATAATCATGTTCAAACGGGGATTTACGTGTGATGAAATCCACATCTCCTGAGATTTCTCTGTAAATGAAACGAGTCGTGAGTTGATGAGGAAACACCAAGTAGTTGTCCATGATCAAACACTCGAACAGGAAGAAACTCGAAAACAAAGAAAGATCATATAGATCGACAAAACAGGCCCTAAAGACCGACAAAACAAATAATTATTTATTGTAAAGGAAAAGTAAAGGATCCGGCGAAGGGAGTACCCTTCGCCGGAGAAGCAACGACAATCTAAGAACCTTTAAGATAGGAAGGAAGTTAGAGAGAGAAACAGAGGAGTGAGACGGTTTTTAACTCTGTTTGTTGTAATCTTAGCTATTGAAAATGAGGGAATATTCTAAAAAATATACCTTCCTCCCTTATTTTACATATATACTAGGTGTCCACCGCGTCCTACGAGCGTGGTAGATCCCTTTTAGCTAACGCCTTTAAGCTAGAATACAAGGTCAATCAAGTCTAAGTGATGCATGATATCGGAGACATGGGTACATCCGGGCGTGTGTGCATATGTTACCGTGTAGCTTTTTTGAAGATATTTTTGTCCAGTTATAGTTGCTTCCACACCCAAAGTCACTTTAACTCTTACAACAAAATGGGTCCATTTTTCAACATAAAAGAAAACAAAATGGATCCATGGTTTTAGTGTAAGGAAATGCAAAGTGTACAAATAATTTATGACAAAATCCTGGACTCGATGAGTCACACGATTAAAAGAACGGCTCAGATCAAAGTCAAACTTTAAAACTTTGAAAATCTTTTTTTTAAGTGAAAATGAGTCATTAAGTCAAGAATTTTCTCAAAGATTATGTCATTGTAGCACTTTTGGGTGGGGTAAACCCCCAAAATATCCACAATTTTGATATTATTGTATTATCTCTCTTTTTTTATATATTTATTTATCATGCGACAAATGCTAAATGAAGTTGCATAATTACTCCACAAAACTATTTGCTAGGCACAACCGTTTTTCTTTTCATTAAATTGCTAAACAACACTAAAGTTGTTTTATTGGTTTTATCTAGTGTTGTTATAAAGGCCAGGCCGGCCCGACTGGCCCGTACGGAAAACGGGCCCGGCCAACCCGGGTTCTATTCCGGGTCCGGGCTGGGCCTATGGTTTGGGCCTGACAGGCCAGGCCCGTTAAAACCTATTTTTTTTTTCCATGTCTTATTTTAAAAATTGCATAGAGAATTTGAAAACATTCATTTTCGAAAAGATCTATCCAATAAAATCGTTCCAAAAAGATTCATTTCCATAAAATATTTTCGAAAAATCTTTCCTAACTTGTTAATTTATCTATTTAAATCATCCTATATATTATTTTCAAAACGTAATTTCTAAAATCTCTTTCACGAAATCTTTTCAAAAATCTTTCTTAAACTTGTTAACCTATTTATGTAAATCATCTTCTATTTATATAAATCATCCTCTACTAATTAGTTTCAAAATATAATTTCTAAAATCATTTCCCAAAAATCTTTTCATAGAATCTTTCCTAAACTTATTAATTTATTTATGTAAGTCACCCTCTATTAATTATTTCCACAAAGTAATTTCTAAAATCAATTCAAAAAACTCTTTCTAAAAATCTTTTCTATACTTATTTATGAAAATTATATCCTATTAACTAATAACTATTCCTAAAATCTTTCCAAAAGTCATTTCTAAATCATGTCATTATTTATAGAAAATCCTTTCTAAAGTTTTAATTTTTTATATTCAAAATAAACAATAGATTTGTATTTTTCTAATTTAAATTTTGGTTTTTCAAATTAAAAAAAAAAATATATATATATCTATTATACAAATAAGATCCTTGTGACTAGGACATATTTAATGTAAATCTATATGACTAGGACAAATTTAATGTGAATCAATATGACTTGGCAGTCTGACTAAGACAAAAACAAATCCAGCCATCTGTATTACATATTGGATCAATCCGACGGTCCATGCTTTAATGTCCGTTCCGCTCCCAAACCTTCCATTTTCCTTTTACCTCTCATCACGACTTTATTCTTCTCATCTTCTTCAGGTCGTTCTCTCTCCCTCTCTCCCTTCTCTCTCGTGTCTTTGCCAACATTGAAGGTAAGATATCTCACCATTTTTCAATGTCAAATTGTTGTTTCTGGTCTAGGTATTATCTCAAATCCCGTCTCTTTCTCTATCTTCACTTTCAAATTTCAACCTACAAAAGTTTATTTTTCTTTTTTGTTCAGTCTTTTTATCTATAATTTGATTGTTTTAGGGTTTTAGTTTTTGATATCATAAGTAGTTATGATTACTAATATGGAAAATCTATTACAGGGTTTCTTTTTTTACTGAATCTAAACTTTCTTTTATGATTATCTCTACAGTAAGAAGACGATGAGATATTAATTCTGGATTCAGAAATGGTTCAGGGTTCACAATCAATGGAAGGTGAAAAGTTGATCCTATTATGAATAATTATTACTAAATTATGATTTTGGGTTTGAGTTTCTTAAATTGGAAAAGTTTGATACGATGATTACCGATTTATGAAAAATATCTTCTATTGGATCTGAGTTTCAGTTCTGTACTAACTTTTAATGACCGTAGATTTAGCCGTTATCGATAATTCGATATTGATTAAACAAATAGGTAGATCTATTGGTGAAATAAAGTCCCTACACAAATCATTAGCAAAACATGATAAAATACATCTGCCTTATTTTCGAACCTAATTTATTTTCTACTTGGATAACAGAATAAGAGAAGGAAAGATGGGTTTGAGGGCAATTCTATTCCCCCCCTTTTGTTCTATAGTCTATATCTGAAATGAGGTAAGAAACTCGGTCATTTCGTCTGTCTGGTCCTATATTGAATGTTAAATATTGGAAAATAGTGAAGTAAGGTGGAAGAGTACTCTATGTTAGTTAAATCATAGTATGCGGCTAATGTTGAGAAAGTCAAATGAGCGAGTTAAATCCAAACTATTTGTAGTTCCTATTAGAGAGTTTTTGATTAATCAATTTGGATTTCAAACTATTTGTTTAGTTTTCTGTGTTTATTTGATTTCATTGTTTGCAGTATAGAACTGATTTCATTGTTTGCAGTATAGAACTGATTTCATTGTTTCCAGTATAGGGAATATATAGCTGTCCTTTGTGGGAGATTTTGAATATTTGGTTACACAGATAGGGAATATTGAGCATTTGAAATATCAAAGGATTGTCTCAAGGTATTGAAAATCTGCAGGTTAGTTGGATTTTGATCACTAAACTTTATCTACACACTAACTGTTTGAGAAAATGTTTCAAAGAGGTTTGAAGTCTATTGTTTTGTTATTCCCTTTTTAATTTGTTTTTCGCTTCTGTAATTGTTTTGTCTTCTTATAAGAAGTTTATCAAAAGAAGGATGAAGTTCTTTGCATCAAGCAATTCATAAAATTGAAATATGTTAGTTTTGATTGATTTTTAAGTGTTATAATTGTAGTTCAAAAATTACAATTTTGGGTTGCATATAAAATTTATATCCATCTCTATTTACATGTTTATATATATGGTACGTCTCAAAAGATGATGATGGTCGCTAACAGTTCTAATCATGGAAGAAAGGCGTCTTCTTCTTAGCTGATGAAATCTAGAGCTTCGTCTTCTTCATAGTTTTCTTGGTTCGTGTTCTTTTATTGTTTGCTTCTTTTTGTTTCTTGCTCTGACTCTTTGTGTTTCATAATCTTAGCTAGCTTCTTCTGTCTGGGAAACCTTTTTTTCTTCTCTTATAAGTTTTTTGTTTTTTTTTCCACTGTAGGTGGGTTATGTACCTAAGCACCAATTCTCATCATGTGCTCCACCTTTAATAAATTTAAGTATCATTGGA